>OW203762.1:51191618-51246521 GCA_934045905.1 Leuctra nigra | reverse complement strand
AATTCAAACATCAATCTAGACCCGCTCGCTCAGTCAGTCGGGCTTTCAGCCTGGCTGTTGGGAAGACTGACACATGCGAACTCCCATAGATAACACATTCAAAGGTAGATATCAGCTCGCTGCTACACTTTGACATATAATATTGAACTCGTCACTGATATTTTCCTCTCTCGCATCCGTGGAAGCATAATATACGAGAGAGAAAATATCAATGCTAACCGGTCAGAATTGGAAGGTAGTTTTATCGAATATAAACATGATTTACAAATTCACCGCGTTATGAAGTGCTCGTGATTTTGACTCGTTATCTGACTTTACTTTTAAGCTTTTCCACGCATTTAGTGTTTTAGTGGAAATTACAATTTGATACTTTTTGCAGTGTAAATATGACATTTTAAAACATTATTCCCTGCAATAACGAGGTGGCATCATAATATTGATAGCTTTCGTTCTTTTTTATTAGGTTGACAGTTTTTGATTTGAATATTAAAGTTCAAATAACGACATTAACGAAGATTATGTATTTTGTCAGTGGACCTGAGTAGGCATATGTTTCTAATAAGCAATATGCGGAATGGATGCTTTCCCGGAGTTATCGAGATTTTACAACTTGTGTCAGCAAAGGATTTTAATGTTTGGACAGAACTCGCGCCATAAACATTTTTAACTCGGCTTCTCACATTGTGATATTATTTTATTTAGAGCGTATTTGTGATAAACGATTTCAGTTTATCTCGAAATCATACCACTCAAATAGCATCAAAATGAACACCGTTGTCGTGATAGGTACTGGTTTGTAATTATGAGCCTTTTGTGACAGCTACAGCTTAATATTAAGCACATTTAAGCGGTGGATTTCACAACTTTGCAATTTTATGTTTTTTTACATTTGGTGGCAGATGTGGGATTTATGTTATATTTCATAGCCCGTGTCATAACAGTTGTTATTTTTATTTCCGTAATACAAATACATTATTTGCAGTGTGTACGAGAGATGCTCATAACAGCGTCATGGAAGGCCATTCGAAGAACAACAAGACTCAAACAAGAACGTAGGTATTCATCTTTATTTCAATAGAGTAAAATAGCGAGACATGTATATCTTGCGACTATACATCTTGCTTTTAAAGTGAAATAACAGATTACAATTAATGAGTGATACATGTAACATAATAGGGTTGTTTACAATATTTATGTGGGGTGGAGGTGCCATGTGCCCTGGGTTGCTAAACAATTTAACTAAGTTCACAGCTTGTAAACCCTCCCGAGACCGAACCCGTCTTCTCAGCTTCCATCCGGCTGTGTAATTAGACAGGTATCGCATCGTCACATAATCCACAACACACATAATGGTGTTAATAGTTCTTGCTTTGTTTACCTGATTATCATATTACTCGATCAACTTGTTCGATACTCGCTGCTCGGGATTCTCGTCGACAGCGTGATAAAATGTTTGCTCATCAGAACTGGAGTGTGACTGTGAAGTGAGCGAGTGGAATCACTTGACTCGGCTTCCTACAGCAGGAGGACGAAATGATACATCTTCTCAACCCTTGCTGCGCAGACCGTCGGCGCATTGCTTCTTAATCTCTTTGTCAAACATTCATTTTAATAATTAATTTTCTTACAAATGAATGAATGGATAACGTAAGAAGGGAATAGATTAACTTTTGTGGAATTAAAATTCTCCCTCTTCTTTCAATATTTGTTTGGCCTTGATGTAGCTCATATTGGCCAGAAAGTTAAGTTAAAATTAAAAGAAAATATAATAAAGTCACATTTTTTTACCAGACATTTTCGGAAAATATTTGATAATTCCGCGTAAAATTGTTAAAATGAAATGAAATCCGTCTTGTAGCAATTTCATCATTTTTATTCCTAAATTAATATTGAAGTCAAAAACACGTTTAGTTTCTACGAACTTTGCATTTCGCGCTCAACTTTCGTTTGAATTAAAAGATATAATAACTCAAAAAAATTGTTGAAGCATAACGCATTCATTTTGGAGATAAAATCAGTGGCAAATTCAATTGACATGCCCATCACTCATCCTTGCCGACAATTTCTATGACCGAATCAATCACTCAATTCTCTCCTCACAATACTTCGGAGACGGACTGCGTAAATGTTGGCATTCTTGAGCGCTCGCCTCCAGTCACTGCTGATAACTTCACGGATAAACTCCGGTTAAGAGCTGATTGTGATCAGTTAGTTTGAGAGTTGAGAATCTTCCCTCGAGAGTTAGCCTGTTGCCATCACATTCACAGTTCACTCTTGCACACAAACTTCGTGGGATTTCTGTTGCATTTCCATTTAGGATTCATGATGTTTGCTGGAGAGTCTTCAGTGAATATTTCATTACAGATGTACAAACTTTGTCTCGAAACATTTGAATTATTGAAATTGCTCTTCGAATTTGTGTATAGTCTCTCAATCAGCATTGCTTAGTATATACTAAGTAAACGTGGATCACATGATTTGGTTAAACACAATAGATGATAATTACAGATAATCAATATGTGTCTCAAGCATTTATCGCCAACCCTGTAGGATCTTAAATCCCTTTTCCTTAGGGATTTCCCATCAATGAATTCAGTAAACTGTGTAAGATAAATGTAATATGAGTTTTTCGTGTTTGCTAGTAATGCTCTTGAGATCTTGCTAAAAGCTCTCGTGCTGTTCCATGTTGTAAAGATGACACTTGGTAACCCACACTGGCGTGTAAGCCATGGAGCAGGTGAACACAATAAATATCGTTGTGTATTGTTTATTCTAGCGGAGTAATTTGATTATAACATAAACACCACGTTTTATTCGCCGGTCAACTTGAAAAGTTATGGCAGCAAACTTTGGTAACTGTCAATATTGAGCTATTCCGCAGGGTAAAGTAAATATCATGTTAAAACATGATATGGGTGCGGCGTCCAAGCCCTGTATTTTCCTAACAGTTTGTGGATGAAGACAATTAACCAATTAACAGATTACAAATGCCAACACATATTTCTCTCGTCTCGGGTTACAAAATCTATGTGTATTTTAATCGAGTACTTCTATGGAAAGTAATGGGAAATTGATACCACCAGGCTGATGGATGGTTCAGTTTCAGCTAATTACATAACTTTTGCAATAACAATTAGAACATTTATGACACGTAATCAAGTAATTGTAAAAATGATTTTGCCTTTTAAACGTGATTAGGTATACACTATGTAATTAGAATAGGTGTGAACTTTTAAGTTGATGGAGACTTAATCCAGGATTGCGGCAAAATGAATGAGCAATTCACGGAAAACCACCATCCGGATGGGCGTCAACTGGGCCCGAATCATCAATATTAGGTTTAGATAATGATTCATGCACGCTAAAGATTCCACATAGCACATCGTGTCAATCTTAGCCATGTATTACCGCTATCACTGGAATCAGCCAAGTAGTTATTGCAACATGGATGTGACCCTAAGAGATACCCAGCCATCTGCAAACTACCGAAGTGATATCGTAACTTAGGGTCAGATTTGAAATGATATGTTTTATTTATTTATTTATTTATTTATTTATTTATTTATTATTTTCAAACACTCACTGTGCATTTGCTCTGCATTGTGCATGTTAACTCAGTTGTTAAGTTTTACAGTTGATTATAAATATATCCTTGGCAATGAAAGTGACCAATTGTAATGATTGCTTTAATAGTCGGTTGATTAATTAATATTTTAACAAAGTATTGAAAAACTGCTCTATATAATGTAATAGCAGTAGATATTTTTAAAATTTAGCATCAAACAATTTGTTATGAATATTTCAAATAATATTGTTTCGAGATCATTATTATCTGCAAGAAATTCCTAAGCTGCTCCTGGAAATTATTGGATGACCCACAATCAGGAGAAGCCCTAGATGCATCGCTAGACCCAGGTCACGTGATGTGGACTGCAGTTGCAGTGCACTTTCTTGTCTTCATGAGGAATAATCCCTGGATAATTCTTTGAGCAGACGAAGAACTCTTGTGAAGCACAAGTTTTCCCATCTTTGAGTTATGAGACAGTAACAATGCATGGGTATTGGATATAAGCATGAACATGGCCAGTACAGAACTTGTGGGCAGTCAAATAAAGTCCGAATCAGCCCCAAAACTACAGATGTTGTAATAACTATGAACTAGCTACCATTAAAACGGAAATTCTTTATCACAAGCACAATGCTTCTGGAATCTGAGCTCCTCAGTTCTCAATTATAGCTCTAATATGACAAGAAACACGGGCGCCGTTATTGAAAAGTTGTTCTCTTCCTCCTCGAGCGCCAAGCGATCGAATCTCTTCCGTCGCTTGGCGCTCGCGAGAGTTATAATGTGATGATATTACCACAAGGAAGAGAAGCGAGAAGAGCCGTTAGAAGTAGTCCCACCATGCGCTGGGATGGCTTCAAATACATATTCAATTTGTGAAATTTTATTCCTACTTCGTAAAACCGAATGACGCATTCGACGGGTATAAAACTTCAGGAGCTATAAAACTATACTCTTCTATAAAAACTGATGTACATCTCAGCCAATTCGGTGGAACACTTTCATGGAAATCATTATCATGCACTCTTGGCCAGATAGTGTTCCGCTGCGATCCTCTTTTATTAACCATTAAAGTAGTAGTTGAACTTTACACACACTTTAGACGCGCATACTTACGCATTCTCAACGCAGAGTTCAGCAGTCACTCTTCTTCGAAGCGCTACTTAAATCTGTCATGCAAATGTCCTTCATACACGGTGATAGCTTTCTGCTTCCATAAAATATGACTTGAATACATTAAAACAATGGTTTTATCTATGTGGTTTGATTTGTAATGTATGATTATTTCTTTTGATTGCTGATTGCTGAATGCAAGGACCTCTGACGGCCTCTGAGTAGTTCTAGAGAGAGAGAGAGAGAGAGAGATGTGGTTCAAGCTCACCATGTGGAAGACAAATGCATATGCCAATGACGATCAGCCATCGCAGCGGTCCTGGTGACGTAGCCATGAGGATCTGCTGGGACCACGTTGGCGATATTCTTCACCTGTTCGTCGCGTACATCAGGACGAGGTGAGATGGTTCACCGTCACCGCCACCTGACTGTCCGACGACGCGCGTTGTTGCCCTGCCGCAGCGGCGCGACGCTCTATGCCACCGACGTCGGTTCTTTCACGAGCGTAGAGCGCAGCATCTAGACCTGTACCACAGCTTCCCTTGCTACCCCCGCACCACCCCGCCATCCTTCAACCCCCGCACCTACGACTTGCATCAGGCCTTCAGGCCCCTGGATCACATCCCGGCGTTGAGATCAATAATTCAGAACGCATGCGCGGCCCAAGTTTTAACCTCTTTCGTCCAATCGTCCTGCAGCCGGCCTGCGATGTCAAAAGTAGCGCGTTGCAGTGGCTGCAATGGCTGGCTTCCCATACTATCCACCCCGAGCATTTTTTATACGCTCATACATGTTCTTGTGTTTTCAATCTTCTTTCATCTGCTGCAGGCATCTTGCCTGACGCCCCTTTGTCTCCGCCACTGGCCCGCGTCGACGTCGACGTCGTCGTCGCCGTTCCAATGCTTCCTTGACACTTGCGATACAGACCGCAGCATTTTTATGACCCACTTTTAAATTAAAACCTAAATTAAAAATAAAGGCGACGGAACTAATTAGAAAGTTTGTAATGGCCATAACTTGATGCTCTTTTGTTTCTACTCGGCAACACACTGACAAGTTTCTCTCCCAGACAATGAAAATAAGTCACCTCCCCGCCATTGAACCTGGACGTCGTTTCAACGTGGAAGACGCCATTGTTTCATATCTATGAAATCCTCGGTCTCTCCGTCATATATTATCCTTTTTACGCGACTTCGCAGGAGAAAATCTCTGGATGTCAAGGCAGTAGGAGACGCAGCGGTCTTCTCGCCGTCCCTCGAGTCCAATCTCTCGCCAGGGTTTCTTTGACCGCACGGCCACCGCCACGGCCGGACCCTCGCTGAGCCGGCGCCCAAACAGAACTTGCGGGATGAATGAAAATGTTCCAGTGCGTTCGTGGATTTAGGTTTGAAATTGATTCCGAGAATGATGTGCTCTCTAGAATGGACTGCTTTTGGCGTGGGCGTTTGTGTGGCTATGGAGTCAGTTAGGGCGACGTGGGACTATATTTCCAATAAGTAGTTACGTTCCTAGAAATCTCACCGCTGAAGGATCTAGGAACAACACGATAAAATGCAAGTCACAGAATAGCACGAATAGAAATTAAGTTTTCCAAATAAAAACCATTTCGGCACTCTCTTTCAGCTAAATGCAAGCACTTTGGCAAATTGTAGCGGAAACGAACACTTCTTGAGTCCCGAACTTCGAGATCCAGCATTAATTCGATCACCAAACCCGGCTCTTGATCAAATTGCTGCATGGCTGCTTTTCCCTCTTATAGAAAGTGAAGGCAGAGCAAAATGCCAAGACTTTTTAGTATTCCCAAAACATCCGCTTGGCGTGAGTACATGGTTAGTTCCAGTTATATAGTCAAACTCTCAAGAAAATTACCGTAGTTGCTTAGAGTCTGAACAATGAGGACGTTAGTATCTTTCGTAATTCCGAGATTTCAAAAGCGTCGTTAAGAAAAGTTGTTAACCAAGTTTACATGACACGACGAAATGCCACTGTTGCCGAATCAGCCACCAATGTTGCCGAATTTCTTAGAAGGAGAGATTTGGAGCTACCCAATTTGATGTGCCTTCAGATTAGAGGTAAATAAGTAAGATACGAAGTAGAGTTGGAAACTCACTTGACTACACAGAAGTCTCTGGTTCGATTCTAGTTCTAACTTTCTAGTCGGAGGATTTTAGTGACCTTCGCTGCCAAAAGCTTGGACTGACTTCTATTTCTTCGAGACTACTTTCGCAAGGAAATAACGTGTTAAAGATCTATTTATTGGTTCGTGGAACTCTTTTACTTGTCATTCTACTGATGTACGTATTTTGTTCATTAAGTCCAACAAGAGAGAAACAAAAATGTCTACACACTAATTAAAAGCAGACAAAAAAATATCACGTATTTTACTATTCATTAATCAAGGGATGTGTTTTAATAAAAAATAATGGTTCTAGTGTAAAACTGCGTGTTTTCCTCCCGCAGGATGTTAATTCTTGATAACCTCAGTCCTGTGTTAAACAGCAGCGGTGAAAATAATCTGTTTGGATCTGTGTAATAAAACCTAACGCCGCAGAGTAGTCTATGTGATGGGTTGTACACAAATTAGATTTGACTACGTGTATTTGCATATTATTATTTTGAGATCGCATGATGATAGGAGTGCAGAGATTGTAGGCTGGATGACAAAGATAATTTCTTTTGCGATTCAGTACAAGTTTTACAGAAGTTCAGTGATTGATCAAAACAACAAAACAAGCGTCAAAAGGAAGAATTCCTGTGTTCCGGGATGGTTTATGTTTCTACCAAAAGCTAGATAAAGCAATAAACATTTGTTTTGCTCAATGTCTAAAAAGAGTTGAAATAACAGACAATCCTTGGCAGCGATAACATGGCATGAATTCGCAGCAGCATTGAAATCCTCGCGGAATGGAATTCTGTTCTGTCACACATTTCGCGAACATAAACCACTGCAATTTGCGGGGCTGTTCTCTATAAGTTATAACCATTACATATTTCGAATTTCATGGAAGGAAAATGAACAATGTGGCCGGCCCGAAAAAAATTGTAATGCATATATCTATTATAAAAGGATGTATTTTATTTTGAAATATTCCTGAAGAGAAATATTTATAGTCTTATGGAATGTGTTGCTTTGCTCACTCTGGCATATGAATCCTGAGAGAAAATCAATAACATATTCCTGCAAAAACCATAAACCCCCGCGGCCATACAAATAGGTTGTAAAATTAAAATACTTCTTCTGAATTTAGATATATATCTTGTTTACATAAAAGACACTCGTATTGGAGACGTTTGTTGTGAGTGTTCCCCGGGATCGAACCCGGCCCGACGAGTGTTGAGAGATAAAAGGTCTGTGCTGGCTGCTTGGCACTTGTTGTCCACATTATTGATCCATGTGCCGCCTCTCATGGGGTCACATCATTAAACCAAACCTCCAACACCATTTCGCCACCGGCCCGACACCCCCGCATCACGCTGGCAGGACCCGTTTATTAGATAAGATCTTCACCTTTCATTCACATCCTTCGGTAAATCAACTATTGCTTTGTTTGCTGGAACGAATTGATTCACTTTATAACCATAATTTATGACCCAGATCACATGTCTTTTAGATGAGAAGGCAGAGCGAAGTGAAATTTGAGAATAGAAAGGCAATCAATTTTTGCAGACTTTTCATCCCTTCTCCCATTGGTCTATCACGATTGCCCATGAAAATCTAATCTGTATTTTCCTCCAGGAACTCAGTGAAGTCTACAGATGTCAAGTAAATCGGTTGAACTGTTCGGCTGCCGTTGACAGTTGTAAGATGGATTGCATCTCGGGGATGATTTCACTCTCTTATTGGAGCTTTGTTACGTGATATTCATTGGGTCCCACTAATGGCCGCCATCACGTCCCACTTTGCCCGAGGGCGCGCTATCGAGCGCTGCGGTGGCGGTTATTGCAATCTGGCGGTTCGGCGAGCGGTCAGCGCTCAGGACCACTGTCCAGTAAATACTTGATGAGCGATGGACGACTCAGAAATGGTGAAACTTGCAGGGGAATAATTAATAATTATGCCGGCGATGTTGATTCAAGTTGAAAGCTAAAGTAGATTGAGCTGTCAGACAGCACTTGGCGCTGACACCGACTTACACTGTGAAGTACGATGTTTTGATAGGATGGAACATTTCTTCCAGCGGAAGATAATTGGATTTGCTAGATCCGTCTGAGAGAAAAATGCGCTATCTGCTTTGTGAGAAAAGAGACCGATGAGGAAATAAATAGAAAAGATCAATCACTTCTAATTAACAATTGAAGCGTTGACGGGAGGTCGTAGCCGGATTCCGAGTCGACGAGAATTCATGAGTCGAGTGATGTGGGACAAAATTACCAATTACCGAAGTTGCGTAAGTTACGTGCCTCCGGTAATGGCCGTTCAAAGATAATATGGTTTTTAACACTGTTGTTGTTTTATTGGAGCTCGTCTGAATTGGCCGGCGGAGGACGATCGGCGAGGTGGAAGTGAGTCCAGCTGAGTCATCGCAGCCTAATGAAATGTGCAACTTCTTGTGTGCGTAAAGAAGAATATTTAGATGGAGTCAAGTCAATTATTGATTTTATAAAAGTCACCGCATTAACAAAAAAGTGTCAAGTCAAATATTTATTGCTACAAATTTTATGAAGCTTTCAAATATTATTAATGAATGTTGAAGTCCATTGTTCTATTATCTAATTTGTTATTCATACTTCAAGATAATAAAGTATGAAAGTCATTGTCTTAAACTTTATGTCTATGTGAAACGAAATGAAGCAAATAAGTGTAAATTAACATCAATTATGGATTCCCGGTCTCCCGCTGTGAAATCCTGGCGTCGTCTGCGTGAAAGATGAAGAATGCAGCCGATACGTTGATTGGTTGTTTCTCTTCTCTGTTCAGCCATCTCTTCTGCAATGCGTAACTTGAATGTGATCTCGTTCGGGCCGCAGAGGTTACGATTTGCCAATTGATCTCTCCATTTCCTAACATCCAAACACAACTAACGTTTTCCCACTTTATCCACGTATCTTAGCAATATCTCTATCGAAATATTTTCTTCTCTCTTTGTTGATTCAACGTGGCAAGCAATCTGTCTCTCTTATTTCGGTCCGTCCTCTCCAAATGGCGTCAATTGTCTTTCTCTCTTCTCTTCTCTTCTCTTCTCTCACATGACCTACCACGAATGCTCGAGGGATTTCACGACTTCTGAATTATTTACCACCCGAAATACGCTGTTGTGAACGTCGTAGTTCTCGACTTGTGTTTCCTCAGCCAGAATCCTTGTAGATTTCATCGTTCGAATTACAGACTGAATTTTCAAAATAAAAACTATAGCAGTAGACGAACTTTTATTTGGCAAGAACTGGAACTGGAAACATGATGGTGCAGCGAATATGGGAAGGCTGATGGCGATACAGAACATGTTCAATGTAGCACTACGCCATGATGGGCACAGGCACGTAAGTTCATACAGGCGCTGTTGGATTTACTTTGAACAAGTAAACTTATGGTAAGCCAACTAGAGTGCAGAAGTAGAGAAACATGGTCCAGAAAGGGAAAATATGGGAATATTGGGAATTCCAGAGCCACACCAGCACTAATTAGTTGAGCTGAATGCAGTAATGAACTTGCATTCCTGGAGGGATCCTCTAAGTTATATCTGTACAATTAGTAAGCATATTATAATATTTCCCTGTGTATGTTTGGATTATCATAATTAACAACAACAATGGAAGTTATTAGAATTATTAGATCAGAGATGTCATAAATAAAGGTACAAAGAGAATATCTACCAATATGGTACAAGGACATTTGCTAAACTGAAACTTGGTCGTGAAATCTTTGGTTGAAATGTGACCGCTATCCATAAATAAAAACGCAAACAGCAAATCCGATGCTGCTCTTCGACACTTTAGTCTCCTGTTCGCGTTTATTTTATTTATGCCCCTCTGGTCCCAGAACGCAGGTGCCTGAAAGGGTCAGTAAATTGAGTACAGCTACAGAAAACGTGGAAAAAACCACATTCCGATCGCCCACTGCTTTTTTTAGAGTCTCGAATTTCACCAGTGGCTACGAAAAGGAAGCACAGTTACTAAAGTAATGTCCGATATATATTTTTTTTACGTATTTGTATTTACTTATTGATGCAGTCATTGAAATGTGAGACGAGTCTCCTCGAGACATCACGGTCAGCTGCGCTCCTTTCATCGCGTCATCTGCTCTGAATTTCATGCTCCACTTGGGGTCCAACCGATCCCACTTCAGGCGATCACAGAATGTTTCGGACGACAGGTAATTTCCGTCCAGAATCAATCGTGACGTCACGGCAGTGACATGACACGGGAACTGACCTCTCATTGTGCACTGGACGCTGAACACTGCTCAAAGAGAGAGAGATTCAGAAGTGAGGCAGAGTTATGGTAGAAGCTTGCACGTCAACACCTCTGTATTAATTGACGTGGAACAAAACATATTATCTTAGTGCCACTAATTTTGATAAACAAAGGGAGTACAAGGTAGTTTGTAAACGGAGCTGTGTTAACAGCGTCAACAACGTCGTTCTGAACTTCAAGTTACATTAATTCATATGCATCTCGTGTCATCAGCCTTCTGACTCATGATAACCATTCATTTCAATACATCTTTGCAATTGTTTTGTTGCTATACCAAACAGTTGGTGTGTGCATTTCTAATTTGGGGGTAATATTTATTAGATCACCTCCAGAAACAGCTACACCATCTGTTTATCACATTGAAATTATTTTGATAGGTTCAAAAGTTTTGAGATGCTCGTATTTAGGAATTTTATCGTCAGAATTTACCCCGGGGTATAGTCGACTTTTAACCTTTCCTCTGAATGGACATAAATAAAACAGTAAATTTCTCTTTAATTGCCAAAACATTTTTAACTCCCAATGTATACCTAGAAACTCGCATAACAGCGATTACCTTGTGGTGAGGTCACACCGCATCCAAGTCAGCTCTCACGACATTTGGCAACACTGCGGCGCTACAAACTAGTTTCACTGTAAGCATTAACATGGGATTTTCGGCCTACGGGATCTTAATAATGGAAAATCTCACATTGTTGTGACATGGTGTTAATTTATATCAATGACGCACCCGACCACACGCCGAACTTGTAAAGGAGCGTCCAAAGTGATGACGTCTTGTGTGCGTAGTAAAGTGCGCGTACGCGTATAATAATAGTGTATTCAATTTATATATACAATTATATATAATTGTAATAAATTGTGGCGCAGTGTTAGAATGCCCCTAACTTTGATATTTTCGTGACTTTCGCTCGGAGATTGGGTAATGTCCAGCTTCCAAGGCTCTGTCGAGACGTCCTGAGTTAAGACGTTCGACTTGCAAACAGCATGATAGGCCGTATGCGAGTTAGATGGCGCTGAAAATCATGACATTCGAAATTGTATGTCATTCCGATCGATTCTTCCGCCAAAAAATATCTTGTCATTAGACAAAACTTATTGGCTAACCGATTATTATAATAATTTTAGCAGACATGCAGGTTTGGCGTCTGCTATTACTTTTACATTATGCACTTAACTTAACGTCATTTGTACCAGAAGTTACGTTATAACTTTGAATATTAAATATTTTCAATATTAGGTAAATACTAAATTAAGTGGATATTCAAAGGTTATATCTTGAAAAACGGCTGGACCAATTGGAACGATAGTATTGCCAATTGATTAAGACGTTAATCTAAATGCACATCAATTGTAGTCTGGAAGTTTACTATTACCATAACCGGAATGACGTTATAAATGTTTACTACACAATGTTAACGTTAATGTTACTAAACAATATGAGTATATACGAGTACGTAGAAAACTCAGCATGAAATATAGCCATAGGAGATATAAATTCAAATGGATCTGCTTTAGACACTTAAATTTGTAGCTCACAATAGAAAACTGTCCAAATTACAAAACTCCGAGATGATCTATAAAATCCCACATCTGACACCAAATGTAATATTGACATTTAATCGAATATAAATGACAGATGCTTTATACACCCGTAATATATTCCTACGTATAGCATCCATACATTGTCGAATTATTACATCAAACACTTACATTTCCCATTTAGGTATTTCAAAATTACATTTGGTGTCAGATGTAGGCTTTTAGAGATTAATTTTGATTTTTGAAATTTTGACGGTTTTTTATTACGAGCTGAAAATGTAAGTGCCAACAACTTTTTATTATACTCCTATAAAAATCGAATTTGCGATATTTTTTACACATAAAATCTAAAAAGCAAAAATATAATATAATATTTCATCGGTTCTGATCAGTTTTGTCGAGTGATATATTAATTTATTGAAACAATTGCTTAATGGCGTCAGTTGATGAAGGTAAAATGTCGTGCAGAATGTACATCAAGAATGTTAATGTGGTAAGGAGCTATCCACTAATTGTTTCGACGTTTATCTCTATTTCTTTATGTTTGCAACTATTTCCGTAATAACTTGACAAATAATCGAACATGATGATTGTTGGTGCATTTTAGTTTAAGTCTTAAATTCTATCTAATACATATTTGAAAATATTTATTATTTCATTAAGTAAGCACGATTATTGAGTACCTACAGCGTAATATAAACACAAATATGTGAAATATTTCGATCGGTACTTATTCAGCACACTTCGTTTTCATAAAACATTTTGACCACTAATCGATACATCACTCTTGTTGTACGTGCTCGCTTATCAATGTGTATTGAGCGTTTATGAAGTATTGTAGTTGTTTTTAATAATCCATTAAACGGAAACACCACGGCCTCCTTTATAAGTTCCGTTTCACTACACGTTTCCCGGCCTGTCCACCAACTGAAAATCAGAGGTTCCACGTTTTGGCACAGGCCAAGAGCGCTAGTTGACACCATACGCCTTCCTTATGAAAATCCTACATGACCAACTGAAGACAACATAGTGTGCAGTGGTTGCTTTTGTCTTTGAAAGAGCTGTCAGTTTAAGAAAATGCAATTAGTAAGCCAATATTGTTCATGAATTCAACATTAAATATGATTTTAATGCTTTATAAGTAATATTTTAAGCAATTATTAATATATTAGTTCTTGAAATATAACCTCAGCACCAGTTTCGTCAACATATTGAATGTAACATATACGAAATTTATTGTGAGGTTAAAAAATGTACGTAAAATCACCTAACTTAACACATTCAATATGTAGACGAAACTGGTGCTGAGGTTATATTTCAAGAACTAATATATTATATATTGCTTAAAATATTACTTAAAAGCATTAAAATCATATTTAATGTTGAATTCACGAACTATATTGGCTTACTAATTGCATTTTCTTAAACTGACAGCTCTTTCAAAGACAAAAGCAACCACTGCACACTATATGTTGTCTTCAGTTGGTCATGTAGGATTTTCATAAGGAAGGCGTAGGGTGTCAACTAGCGCCCTTGGCCTGTGCCAAAACGTGGAACCTCTGATTTTCAGTTGGTGGACAGGCCGGGAAACGTGTAGTGAAACGGAACTTATAAAGGAGGCCGTGGGAAACACTAACGAGGGCTGGATAAAAGCGGGCAGATACTGAATAACGTAATTTTCATGGCAAAATTTTATATTTTTGATAAATATTTGTATAGGTGATGAAAATTACGGAATACTATATAAAGTGATTCCATATTTTATTATAGTCCGATGTTTAAAAAAAATCAAAATGTGTAATTATACAAATGGTGGCAGATGTGGGATAGTGTAATAATTTGTTAAGTGATGTGACACTTAATATCTATTTTAACTAAAGTAAGAATTACTTTCTAAATCATGGGATAAGATGTATATATTAATATTAATTTAATTTTCAAAACCGTTACTATCTTTGTTCAGTTCAGTTCCAAATTCTTTATTAATAATTTAATACAAATATAGTTTTTCACTAACTCTGCCCCATAGCCTATTGAGCATACTAAATTGGACATACCTTTTGTCTGTTGGGGCAATACTATTAAAAGTAACCCGTAATTATATATCTGGAAATGTATTATTTCGAAAAAAGAAATACATTCACACTTTACATTTGAATTTAAGTTGACAATATAATTAATTGAACAATTAAATCTTACAAACTGAATTATAGAAATTTAAATAATTTACATTACAAAATCATTTCATTGAAAATATATCGACTAATTTGATTTCTTGGTTGACAAATGAATTATTTTCTTGAAAATTATATGTAAACTTTCATCATTATAAGATTGTTCTCCAATATTTTCGTTACTCCTGCTGATGCAATAACCACTAATTTATTTCACAGTGTGTATATCTATATCTTTATAAATTATTGAAATGTAGGGTTTTGTTGGTAGTAGGTTAGTATGTTGATAATGAAATGTACGAAATATATTATATAAATCAAAATCTGATAGGAAGATAATTACAGCATAATTGCAATATACAGGTATTGGAGTATTTGTGTGGCATTGGCATTCATTCCGAATTCAACAAGAGTCAAATGTTACAAGCTAGGATAAAACGGAATAGTCCATTGCATCATAAGGATGGAATCTCTCCCACCTTGCGGATATTCATTTGTCTGCGCTCTGGCGCCAAAATTAGACCATATATTTTTCAGTTTTCTTATCGTCGAATTAAATCTGATATAAATCTTGTTAGTTCTGAATCGAAAGATACTATCATTAAATATCTAAAACGTTTGGTTTGAAGACCCCCCAATGACCACACCTACCAGGTGCCAGAGAGCAGACAAGTGAATGTTTACTACAAATTTAAACATAGCCCACTTGACCGATGTATATTACTTTATGAAATTATTAATAATAAAAATATTGCGTGGATTCACAGCATTTCTGAATATTAGGTACACGTGAACGCGTTAATTTCATTTTATATTATTTACCGTCGCTGTTCTTTTATAAATTCATAGATTTGAAAATATAAAAGTATACAAATGGTGGCAGATGTGGGATTTAACACAAATTTAAAAAAAAAAAAATTTAAACGATGTGATAAATTATATTCATTAAAAATAAAGATAAACTGCTTGATTGGTCATGGTTATGGATAATGTAATTATATCATTATGAGAAGGAAATACACAAAAGTAATCAGACAAAGTCCGATCGGATGATGATACAATATGCCACAATATTGAACATAAAAGGGAGTTTTGTGACATTGGCGTATTCTTCCATATAAATCGAGAGTGCATATGTTACAAACTGTAATAAGAAGCACACCTATTTAAAAACATGTGTTTTATATTATAGGGATTTATCTGTTTATAAAATACTAATATTGTGTAATATTATACATTTCGATTGAATTAGTTAAGTTGGAAATATTTAATTTTTTTCAATAACAAATTTTACTTTATATTTTGAATTTGAATTTGAAAACAAAGGGAATGCGTTTGAGTGTGAATATTAAGTATATTTGATGGCGTGGTTTGCGTCTGATGTTACAACAGTGTGAAGACGCGTACGATCAGCCTCAATTGGAGGCGGTCTCGTGTTTCGTCTATTCTAGTTCATCAACTTTGCGGAAAGTGTGAGGATTGCGGTGGGGAGGAGGGGGTTTCTTCTTTATACGTAAAAGGTTTTGTTTGAAATTCGGTACCTGAGTTCTACGAACCATTAAGAGTTCACGCCTTCAAGAAGTAAAAGTTTGCGAATTTTATACGAGAGTTTGAGTTTGGGGACGTGGCAAGTGTCTAACTTTCAAACGTGATTGATTTGCAATACCCGTGGGGCAATTGATGAACATTTATATCAATATCAAGTAGGCATGATTTTATTGTGACTCGACTTTTTGTTATTCAAACTTCAGAAAGAGGATTTGATGTCTGGAATTTCTTTACTATGGAGGTTCCGTCGGGCAACATGACGGCTGGAAATAACAACGAAATACGGATAAACTTTCACGAATATGCTCAAGTGTTAAACACAATTTTTGCTTGAATAATATTGTTTTATAATGTAATGAAAACCACATCAGCCATTTTGTATATAACGTCATGTAAAAAGTTAGCGTCAACGTCATTTTTATCGGCTAGACGAAGGCAAACAATGAAACGAGCATCCATATTCTGCATTAATAACATCGTGATTGTTGCGAAGTGTTTTTGAACTTCAGTCCGCCGTTCGTCTTCAGTCGGAGTTTTGTTGACACAACCGGTCTGTCTAAAAGCCTATACATACTTTTCTTTTGAACTTAGCGCAGTGAAAATTGAACAAGAAACCAATTTTCTACTTCAAGGAAACGAAGAATTCATCAAAAAGGCTAGAGCAGTACAAAATGGTGGATGAACGAAATGAGCCAGCTGTTAGCTAAATTTGGGTTGTAAAAACCTTTAAACTGACTAATCTACATTTCATAGGTTTTTTCTTCAAGATGATTATTGTAATCAAGAGCTTCTTAAATTCTTGTTGTACTGTGATCTGCCGTTATGGAACACACATGTACAGGCCAGAAAAGAAAATGCGCACGTGTCTTCAGTTTTTTATTTCTGATTCTTCACTTCTTTCTCGCTTCGTTCTCCCAACTTCTCACTTTTGCCTCCCGCTGTGAAGTATGTTGTTTTTTAGGGTTTGATTCGCACTTTCTTCTCACGAACTTGTAAACTCATTTGTCTTCGTTCTGCACAAAATGCCAACTTTCGTAACCTGTGTCCATAGAATCGACAAGGCAACAATTATGTTTCTATATCCCATTATTGGTACATCAGTGAAAACCTAAGAACCTGTCTTTCAAAACGGGATTTACTTGGCAACTGTAATATTATAGCCTCTAGACATGTTCTTGCAGACTTAGCATCATCGTGTCTAATATTCTCGGCAAGAAATTGGAAGTTTCACTGTCTTGGGTTTCAATGAAAGGCATTCTGCTTGTGACGCCACAAAGTGAATTTACCGTTGAGATAGGAAGTTAATTATTGACTTCAATATCAAGTTTCAGGTACTATAAGCTATATGTAAGACGAAACTTTGAAGTCAGTTACAAACGCCATTCAAAATGGCTGCAGATCACTTGAGAGCGCGGCGTCGCACATATTTATTTCGTGATCCAGAATTAAATTGTGTTGAAAACGTTATTAAGGTTTTAAGGAAGAGACCCGACATTGGATTTCATGTCTTGAATTCTCATCTTCTTTTGAGACCCTACTCGTGTTGGGGCAGTCAAAGCTCTTCTGATGCCCCGAAGCCAACGAGAAAGACGGACTAGCACGGGTGACCCGTGTGACTTTTGGGTCAACGATATCGACCAGGAGTGCGCGGCCACGAGATCACCACCCTAAATACACGGCCGATGACAACTAATAGCATCGTAAAATCAGGGAGTTCATTCCCAGTTACTTCCTTCCTTGGCTAACGTGTCGGCTGCGACAGAAATTCCAAGCAATCTCTCGATCATCTATGAGAATGTTCTTACAAATTCTTCCATGATGACCATTTAGCCAGACGTACTCATTTCCTCTTCGTCGCACGTATCTGGGATTACGCTCCACAGACCGCGCGCTGTTTGTTGAAATGTTTCGCCAGGACGTATCTCAGCTTGTGCTCATGTATGATAGATCGTCTCACCCACCACGCACAGCCGCCGAGGCTTAGAATAGCGGCTCGGCAAGCGAGAAGCTTGAGAATGTCATGCAAAGAGAAACTCATCATCCATTGATAACAAAATGTAAAAAGGCTCTCGCCAAAGTGAGAGTCATAAGGAATATATTATTGATCCACAATTCTCTGTCTGCTACTCCCTTAACAGATGTGGAAGACTAGGACGAGCATTATGCGTCACCGTAGGCAATAATATTTTCTAAGACCTTTCACGCCATAATGTATTCCCCAAGTCTCATTTAAATGTCACTGGAGCTGGCATCTGCATCATTAATTGTCCCTATGACACCTTAAAGACATTTGGTAAAATTAACATTAAACAAATTCCGGTTCCAAGGAGGGAAGAAACGTGTAGCTTGGTTAGAAAGTAATTCATTTTCGCTGCAAATTACTTAATAATTATAATACCGCTATGCATACTTTGGATCAGAGCTCCATTAACAATATTGATGTTACTCGGTGTGTAATCTTCCAAGCTTTAGTTATAATGACGCGCTTAAAGACGTTTGTTCATCACAAATTCAAATTCGTAATCCGGGAGTTTAACCGGCGCCGATGGAACCGCCGCGGAAATGCATCGATCAAGATGGTCACAGATGCTTTCTGCTGATCTCAAAGCTATAGTTTATAATCTCTGAGAGATGAAACATGTTGCTCTTTCAAACGGGAAGATTTACTGCTGGTTTATCGACGAAGTGTTTTGTTGGGCGAATTAATGGCGTCCGAGAATGATTATGACGGTGATTGGTAGGTTAGTGTGAACTGCAGCGAGGATGGGAGAAAACCGTGGCCTATAATTAGGCGACTATGTAATTTTCCTAAAGTGAGTGTGGAAATCACGGTAAACCACTGACGACCTCCTAATGAAATTGCTCGTTCTAAGCCTCAGTCTATTAAATAATAATTTGTCGCGGAGATCCTTAAATTCGATTTTACACCGACCTGGATCTAGTTTTTTGTTCATACAAATTCAACCGTTTAAATTTGGTCACATTCAAATATGGGACAGAAGTTAATACTAAAATCCGGTTAAATTTAAATGACGGAGAAAAGTTAACATTTATATAATATTAATCTGTTGTTCTGGGAAGACTGGTTTATGTGGTTGACAATCATGAACTTTTGTGTTAAACTTATCCCGTTTGAGCCGAGTGAGAAATGTTCATGTTTAGTTTTCATTTCGTTTGCATTTTATTCTAAGAGATTCGTTTGCCAAGAATCTCGATTATATGTCCTTCAGATAGCGCCTTTATGTGGCAGTTTTTTGTAGCCGTCTCCGTTATTCCATTTGTTTTTTTGTTGAATAAATTCGATTACATATCTCTGTTTGAAATGTTATTATTATGCGAATAAAACGTATTTTTTTGTTTCTCCTTTCAAATTGTTTCATAACTAGGAACGCAACTGCAATAATGAGCCGTGAACCGTGATGTTGAGTTCATCAGTTATCGCTTATGAACTTTTAAAATGGCGAAGAAATTGGTAGGATAATCTAATGATCTGCATTTTGCAGCATTTTTATGAAGAAAGAGATTCTTCCAGGAACTTGCCAGAAGATAATCACTAAAAGTAATATAACAAGACAATGGGTGAAGCAAGACGATACGTCGACGTCAGTGACTGAATACGTTATAATAAACATAACGCAAAAATATCGCCCTGCTTTGTTGCGAAACAGCCACATTAATGACGTGCTGTGTTGGAAGAGCGCAGAAGATATTACCTGACTTACTGCTGGAAACACAAGCGGAGTCAGAAGAACTCTGCCGAGAGATGAATACAAAGTAAGTTGGGTTTAATGTCGATTATTTTTCTCCAAGAATGGAATAAATTCATCTTGTGCTCTGAAGTGAAGACCAACTCATATAAAAATGTCAAACTCTGAAACATTATGAACGTTTTCATTAATCAGTTTCACAAAGTTTTAGTTCGGAAACTTAATGTCGATATAATGGCGTATAAAGAAACTTAAGCCAATTATATTAATGTTTCGCAGGTGTTTGGTAAATAAGTTTATTGACTGCCTAGCCCCAACTCTACTCACAAATAAATAAAGTAATATTCAAACATTTGTACATACGTAAAACTACAATTAATGATATTGTTAAACCTTTCGGAAATTTTATGTTGCAATAAATATGCCGAACTTTCTGCACTAATTGATTCTATATTACACAATCTGAAGATACTAATCTTTATCCATATTGAAAAGTTCTATCTATGTACTTAGTTAATATTATCATTTACACTAATGCAGTTTTGGGAAAAAGCTCTGCGGAATTCACTGCCAAAGTTCATTTCATTGAATCCATTTTCTTTTGTCAGACAATATTTTATTGTAGCAAGAGAGCTTTGGCAGTCATAAAGTGGAATATTCTCGAATGGTTTCGGTAATCGAACTGTGTCCTCAGGCGACAACTCCCACGCCATCACTGCCTAATACAGCGAGCCATATGTGGTGGTGAAATCGTTGTCAAAGACGATTCCATCTTCAGACTCCAGTTTATCGTCGAAGATTCCGTTCGTAATGCCCTCGTCTCGAGTACGCGATCTCTCCGTTAGGTGGCAGCTTGTCAGGCGTCGGCGAGCTTCACGCATCATTCTCCCGCTAGATGGCACGGAGGAGAGTATTGAGTTATCCACATTGCCTGCTGAACCAGCGAGAAGAGAGGAAATGGGTCGAAGAAAACGGCGCTGAAAGTGACATTTCAAATCCATCATTGCATGCTGGTTATAACGATATTCTCTCGCCAACTAGATGTGTACTTCTCCTGCCTGATTTATACAAGTATCTGAAGTTTACTAAAGAACCCTCTTTTCACCATTTACATATTTCATCAAACTATTGTTTGATGTACCTAATTAATTTGCTGGCTGATGATACTTTCATGACTGGTGCGCTCTGGCAATGAACTAGATAGCCAAGTTCTGGCAGCAAGATTTATCGACACTACCAACCCGGGCAAACCAAATTTAATTAGATTTTCGTCGAGAATGTCTGACATTCTGAGAAAAGCATTTGGCGAAATAATTATTTCATACGTTGGTGGGGATGAGCTAGACAATGAAACGCAAGTGAAGAGATAAGAGTGGAAAGAAAGCGTGGAGTCATCAAAGCGACATCGTGCTCTGGTCGAAGTCGCCGTCCAACAGAAGAACGTTGTCAGAAACAGAGCAGAGGGATTAAGCGAGGCCAAATCGTTTCTATTGGTTGTAGCTGGAAGCAGCCTCGCTTGCTGGACCTGGAAGGGAGCAGGTCCAAAATCCGGGCAACTGTTCTGCTGGCTGGGGCATGCGCACTTGCGTCAACTATATAAATATTGATCATCATCCTCCCTTTTCGTCGTTTCTCTTCCATCTTCTTCACTCTCTTTCATCTTTTATATCTTCCCATGGTACCGAATGGGTACGCATCTTACAATTTATAATCACAGCAGCAGTACCTCGCTGGAGCAATCATCGCTGCCACACTTCACGCCAATCCTGTGCGGGTAGTTTTGTTTTGCGGGGGCTGTAGGACGCCCATAGTTGGGTTAGCTTCCCGTCAGAGGGCATATTACATTCCTAGTAAGGGAGGCGTCCGACTCACTCGGTCAGTCGAGACGGGCGCGGGAACCGCTCTGGACGCCTCCGACGACATCTCTCGACGCCACTCGTCTCTCGCTGCTGTTATGACGGCCAAGTCAGGAGGACGACGATCATAGCCGTGATGTTTGGCGACAACGCGCTACAGATGAGGATGTATGGTTAGTCGCGAGCGAGATTCTGTGTCGAGGGAGAATGTCAACGCCACAGCAGACATGGGCACTGCTGATACTAGCGCTGTTGCTCACCATCCTACCGAGAAGTGAGTGCATTTTATTCAATTACTTTCTTTATTAATACATATTATCAATGTCGAAGAGGAGTTTAGTTCCTCGGGAAATGTGTTTCTTTGGCGGCTCTCTAGCCGAGTGCTGTGGGCGGGCGTTAGGCCTCGCCTCTTGGGGTTCGGCTCTTCTTTCACTCATTCATGATGAAATAGGTCATCGTGGAGGAGATAAACTTGCCCTCTCATCACTTCGCGTGGATGTCATTTGGAGTAATAAATAATGATTATATCAATACGTGTACGCAGGTATATATGTTGTGTGTAGGAGGACATTTCAACGTAATTTACATTTCGCCCACCTCAACTTGACGTGAATGGAGTCGGCCACGAAGCAGAGTATATATCAAAGGACGTCATTTTAAATTTGATAAAGACTTTTTTTCTTACATTCATGCTTTCATTATTTTCTCTTTTCACTCTGCGCATATTTCAATGGCGGTTCTTCAATGGAAATTAAGTTGGGTCTTTGAAAGCTGTAAAATAATTAATGGCAATTACAAGAATTTAGATTACATGAATGAGGGAATTAAATAATATTAAATTTTATTCTCATTAGAAAAGATGAGACATCTTCATCATCGTATACTTATACCTGGTTTGTAGCTGACGTCATTAACACACTCCTACTTAGGTATATTATTGACGTTGCCACTTCAATATACAATTAATATCTATGTTACAATCAACTCCATAACTCAATCACATAGAAAAGACAGAGACAAAAAAGAATCTATCCACAATGGAGTAAACACATTAATAAGCGGTGCAGCGTTGCACCCTACCTCGTGGATGTAAAGTGCATCAATTATGAGACACTTGGCATGCAGCAGATGTACAATGACATAGTTAGTAACTGTCACACAGGAGATTCTTCTCAAATCTCTACTCCAGTGAAATAGATAACGAGTTATATTCAACTCAGTTGTTCGCATTTGTTCGAAGACTTTCTTTCAATAACTAGGCATATTAGTATCTTAAGTATAGGTATAAATATATTAGTACACAAACAATACATGAGTTAATACAATTAAAACGTGGCCGTAATAAAGGACCAATATTGTGTCATTTTTAATTGAGTGAGATGCTCCATTTGCCAGTTCTTTTCAACATCATTTTGTGTACACGTGCTCTACTTCAACATCCTCTCTTCAACATAATATTCTGTACACATGCTCTACTTCAACATCCTCTCTTCAACATCATTTTGTGTACACGTGCTCTACTTCAACTTCCTCTCTTCAACATCATTTTGTGTACACGTGCTCTACTTCAACATCCTCTCTTCAACATCATTTTGTGTACACGTGCTTTACTTCAACATCCTCTCTTCAACATAATATTGTGTACACATGCTCCATTTGCCAGTACTATTCAATATAATATTGTGTACACGTGCTCAACTTCAACATCCTCTCTTCAACATCATTTTGTGTACACGTGCTTTACTTCAACATCCTTTCTTCAACATAATATTGTGTACACATGCTCCATTTGCCAGTACTATTCAACATAATATTGTATACACGTGCTCAACTTCAACAACCTCTCTTCAACATAATATTGTGTACACATGCTCCATTTGCCAGTACTATTCAACATAATATTGTGTACACGTGCTCAACTTCAACATCCTCTCTTCAACATCATTTTGTGTACACGTGCTCTACTTCAACATCCTCTCTTCATCATCATTTTGTGTACTTATGCTCCATTTGCCAGTACTATTCAACATCATTTTGTGTACACGTGCTCTACTTCAACATGTACTCTTCAACGCCCACATTGTATACACATTCTCTATTGCCAGGACTATTTAACATCAATTTGTGTACACATGCTTTTTACAAATAATCTTCAACATCATTTAGTGTACACGTGCTTTATTACAAATAATCTTCACCATCATTTAGTGTACACATGCTTTATTACAAATAATCTTCAACATCATTTAGTGTACACGTGCTTTGTTTACCAATACTCTTCAACATCATTTAGTGTACACATGCTCTATTTACTAGTGTTCATCAACATCCAAGCTATGTACACTTTTGTATTTTTACATTATTTAGTTGATTACAAATAACTGAAATAGTACACATTTTCATGTGAAGTATCTCGGCATGATATTGAAATAAGGCCTACAAGTTTGATATTGGATTTCTTTTTTCCAAATGCATGTATGATTGTCCTCCGGTATTTGCATTTGGTTAAAAACATATCATATTGCTCTTCCTGCCTTTTGTACCAACATTGTACACATGCCTCCTCCCCCTCCCCCTCCCCCTCCGCCACGCAGGTGAAGCTCGGGAATATGGAGGAAGCGGGCCAACAGAGTGGGGAAATGAATGCCGACAAGAAATCAATTTTAAAACACATTTATAAAACCCGGCTCCTCCACCGTCATCACTTCAGCAACATAGGTTGATTTAGCACACCGGCTTTATTCGAATAAATATTAACGTCCAAGCCCAGGGCAAACGCACGTGTAGCTTTACTCGGACGCTGTTGGTAGGAATATATTTTATATTCTGCGTTCGTATAGCCAACCTTCTCGTAAATGCAACTTTGATCTTTCTTTACAGCGGCCATTTTTGATCTGGTTTGAAAATCTGAGACCTGATTTTATGTACCCGACTATTACCTACAGCAAATTCTCAATTTTATCATCCTCGCTCGGTGGAGATAAACAGAGTCTTGGTGTAGATGGCGCTCAGGTCGCCGGTCGTATGTGATGAAATATGCAGGTGTTGCCACGCCATGGCGAGGTGCAGTCCTCCAGTGCGGTCGCTCGATCCATACATAAGACAGAGCCACGCGCGTCGTCGGTCCCCGCAGACGCCGTGTCAAAACACATGTAGGCCACTTCCCTTCCTCCGACAACATCGCCGCAGATTCATGCCGTGACGAGCAACAAACTTTCACACAGAGGAAACTGCCCGAGCACGAATATTTCGCTCGCAAGTACAAAGTACAAAGCGAGTTCAAGTTTCAACTAAATTAAATTAGCTTTCAATTCTCCGTTTGTACACTTGTAATTAATTCGCACTTTGACACCTGCAGTACCACGCCCCGAAGTACTCACACTTTCCCTTCCGCCATATCGCAATGTTGATGACCCGTTTGTGTAGGAGCGATTTTCTTCTTTCAGGAAACAATATTGGGGGAGTAGCTATTCATTGAATAGCATTTCTCCGGTATACTTTGACCGTTTTCTTGAACCAAATACAAGGAAAACTGTGTCCTCTGCAATCCATTGCAATGCCCTTCACAGCGTTCTAAATCGATGCATCTGATTGGCAAAAACTGGTCCCCCCCCCCCCACTCCGCCAAAAAATATAACATAATTTCACACAAGAGCAAAATAAATATGTTGAAAACAATTTGCGAGAAAATGAAGACAATTGACTTGTCTCAATTGGGTACGAAGGTTCGATTAGCCCCATGTCTACGTTCGTATGGTACAAATTCCTGTATATTACGTTTTATCTGATTTGATTATAGAATGCGATGCTGATAGAATCCGTTCCGCCGAGTTGAGTTCTTTTCTCTTCTTCTGTTTCATTGTGTCAAATGATTTGTTCTCCGTTGCACAGTCTCGTCATTTTCATTCAAGAGCGGCAACGCTTTCATCCCTAAACATCCATTCTTTTCATTTTATCTATTCCACATTGTATTTGTTCATATAGCTTGACATTTATCATTCACACATTCTAGCTCTTTCTGTCTTTACTACCCAGTGTTTCATTCATGCTGGATGGAAATTTGATACATCATTTCATGCCACGCCGTTATCGGTTAACACGCGCCAATCTTGACATGCAGATAGACAATAAAGATCTGACTGGCGTAGAGGGGGCGTAAAACTTTGACTGAAACGAGAAGAGTTTGGAAGGCGGTGATGAGAGATAGGAAATGGCGGACAAGAAAAGAAACGGCAGAGAGCGAGCGAGATACGACGATGTAGAATTATGATACAGAATGCGGTGAACAGCAAAGTCTTGAGGGAGACTCGAGAAACTTTGCTCTAGTTTATGTCAATACATAATGCTAAAGCAAACCATGAACATGGTAAGAGTAAGTTCCAGACATTTTCAAGTTTCAAATTAAATATGTTTGGCAACTGAGTAAATAAAGTAAAATTGCAAAATGAAATAACCAATAAGTCTGGAACAATACAAGTGCGTTGCTATGAACAGTACGTAATATTGCAACCCTCAAGAGGTTCGAGGAGAGAAAGAAACTTCGTCTGAGGGGTTTGTAGTCGAGCCACTTTTCATCCTCGAATAATACACTCTGAAGTGCATCGCTTCAACGTCAAGGGCGCTTGCTCTGAATAACTCGACCTGAGCCCTTTGTAGCGTCATTCGCACGCGATGCAACCAACCTGGGGATCTGATTGGCGCAGCATCTGTTGCGTCACAAAGCGCACAACATCGAACACTCGAGTTGAACGGCGCAACTCCAAATACCTACCACTTCGTCAGCACATCAAACAATTAGAACTGCTTCTACATACTCGGGGCATCAGGTGTTAATAAGCTATTGTAACACGCATCACTTATTATTCGAGCAGATGTACTTTTAATTGTTGATTGTAGCCAAATCCAAGATATGTATCTGTTTTTATACCTCCTATCTTTAATTACCACTGCTCCAAATAAATAAGCATATTAAACAACTAAAAAACAACAGATTAATAGTCTAAAAACCTGATATATGTGTTATTTCATACCCAATACTATTCAAAGATGTTGGTTACAACATTCTTCCATGTCGATCTTGAATTGAATAAGAGACAAGTTATGAAGACCTCTCTCGATCGATAACGTTATCATCGATCACCCAGCGCGAGATGTGTTTAGACACCAGCGTCGACAAGTGACCGACAAGACGCCGCGACGCTCGTGATTGATCGGCGTCGAGCATATTGACACCGATAGAGATTTCTCCCCACTTTCTACGCTCTCTTTAATTCTCTTCGGTGTCAATTCGTAGGACATTCAAAGAGGAAGAATGGTGTACAGATTTCAACTGTCTTATATCTTAAAAGTTTTCATTACTTCAATTCAAACGTTGGGCAATTAGGTATCAAGAAAATGAAGTTAAGAAAATATATAATATAGACATTTGCTGAAAATCCCAGGAATGATTCTAAATTTCAGCTTCAGCCAAAGAAGCATTACCAAGAATATAACTAAGATTACATAGAAGAGAATAATCAGTTTAACTATGTCTTCATTAATTCTCTATTGTCCTCGAGTAATGTAGCATATATACGTCTGTCAAAACAACGATACATGGAAGTTTCTGCTGATTCCTATTCAAGACTTAATGTTATCTCATAATTGAAAACAATGAAGCGAAGGCTGTGCTTCCAGTCGGCTCTGGAGCACGTTATCGCAGTTCATTGATCATGACAGGCGGGCGGTGGAGGAATCCAACCAGGCAGTGGCAAAGCTAACCGACGTGATCAATTTTAAATGGAAAATCCTCATCGTCGAGAATATTACGACTGACACCCAAATTTCAACCAAAATTGCCATTAACGTAACTCTCGTTAATGCATCTGTCTAGATGAATATCAATAAAAAAATACGGGCGCCGAGTTCATTTTCAAAAATGATCATAATGCATGTCTCACTTCGACTTAACGTCGTTTGTAGGAATCATTGAGGATTTGGATCCGCAGCTTCTCACGCATAGTGTAGAGAGAGAGCGAGAGAGCGCGGGAGAGAGAAAGAGAGAGGGCCACGCCCCCCGTGTTCCGCACTCGGTTCAGATCGATCGTGGCGCCATCTCAAAAGGCGCCGCGACGCTAGCCGCCCAGCATCGCTACGGATTCCTCAATGAGAACTGCGGCAAAAGCGCGCACAAATATCCGACGCGGTATCACCTATAAAACAATGCTCCTGTACTCGACTTAAATCGCTGAATTGCACACAGTCGTATCAGTTCTGTGTAATTAATCAAGTTTTTTTAAAGCAAGCGTTTAAAAGGTTTTTTGAAATTGGAACTCCGCCAAGCGACGCCGGTTTACGTTAATCTGCTGCGGACGGAGAAGTCCACTTCCGATCAAGCTTTCATTACAAAGCTGAGGAAAAAGAGCAGATCCAATTGTCTGCGACAATCTAACACTTTATGCAGGATGTTACTGAATGTTTACACAGCTAATCAAGGCAAAATATTTTATGTGCAAGCTATAAGTGATAAAAGAGTTATGGCACAAAAAGCATCTTTTGGCAATGCACCAGTTTTGTAACAAAGACTGAAGAAAAGTTTTGCTAAAGGGCGGAACTCTGTGCTGAGGGCGAATCATGCCATCACACTTGTGTTTTATATGGTAGCTGGTAGCCAATGAATGGATCGAGATAATCTCATTTAGTTAATTACTGCATATATACGTAATACTCAAGGGCCATGCTATTTGCTCGCCCACACGAGGAAAGTTAATTCGATCGATACGTGAAATATGATTAAATGAATGTAAATATTTCCCTCTTGTGTAATTGATTATAATTATTATATGTTATAGGCATGTTCAACAGAATCAGAATAACCAGTGAATGTTGTAGTACACCTTCCTAACTGGAGCATTTTTACACACCAATACACTCATTCAAGCACATCAAACTACTACATTTAGAGTTTAGCAGATTGTGTTATCATCTTCACTTGTATTTGCATTAATGTTACCTTGTGTTTTCTTAACCACTTCGTCCGAAAATATATAAAAAAAAACATTAGGTGATTTAAAAGGTATCATAACGTCATTTTCATTAGAGTACGCTTGAAATATATTAAAAGTGACACATTCTAACAGAAGGAACCTCAGCCAAAAGAGATTAAGATTCTGCGTGCAACATGTTATTTATGCAAAAAATACAAATAATTGGAATAAACAAACATATTAAAACATAAAAATTAAAACTTATGATACATATTATATTTTTGTAGCGTAGATGATGATAGTAGGTATTATAATGTTAGTATGATGACGTATAATCATTATTTATGAATTCTAGAGTGAATAAGACGTTTCTCCCCCATTCAATAACTCAGAGTAAACGACGCTCACCCTCGCCCTTCCCGTTTCATTCACACCCTAACCTATTAATCCCCTAACCTAAAAACCTATTTCCTAGTGCGGAGATGCCGTCCTTGATATGGATTCAACTCTTAGCGGTCTTGTTTTGACTTGAATGCAGGGACCTCACGAGAGGCGCCTCCTCAACGACAATGGATGCGACTAATACGCGGTGTTGTTTTGACTTGTGTGTTGCAGGCAGTATGCAGGGACCTCACAACAACAATGGATGCGACTAATACGCGGTGTTGTTTTGACTTGTGTGTGGCAGGCAGTATGCAGGGACCTCACGAGAGGCGCCTCCTCAACAACAATGGATGCGACTAATACGCGGTCTTGTTTTGACTTGTGTGTTGCAGGCAGTATGCAGGGACCTCACGAGAGGCGCCTCCTCAACAACAATGGATGCGACTAATACGCGGTCTTGTTTTGACTTGTGTGTTGCAAGCAGGAGGCAGGGACCTCACAACAACAATGGATGCGACTAATACGCGGTGTTGTTTTGACTTGTGTGTTGCAGGCAGTATGCAGGGACCTCACAACAACAATGGATGCGACTAATACGCGGTGTTGTTTTGACTTGTGTGTGGCAGGCAGTATGCAGGGACCTCACGAGAGGCGCCTCCTCAACAACAATGGATGCGACTAATACGCGGTCTTGTTTTGACTTGTGTGTTGCAGGCAGTATGCAGGGACCTCACGAGAGGCGCCTCCTCAACAACAATGGATGCGACTAATACGCGGTCTTGTTTTGACTTGTGTGTTGCAAGCAGGAGGCAGGGACCTCACAACAACAATGGATGCGACTAATACGCGGTGTTGTTTTGACTTGTGTGTTGCAGGCAGTATGCAGGGACCTCACGAGAGGCGCCTCCTCAACAACAATGGATGCGACTAATACGCGGTGTTGTTTTGACTTGTGTGTTGCAGGCAGTATGCAGGGACCTCACAACAACAATGGATGCGACTAATACGCGGTGTTGTTTTGACTTGAGTGTTGCAGGCAGTATGCAGGGACCTCACGAGAGGCGCCTCCTCAACAACAATGGATGCGACTAATACGCGGTCTTGTTTTGACTTGAGTGTTGCAGGCAGTATGCAGGGACCTGACGAGAGGCGCCTCCTCAACAACAATGGATGCGACTAATACGCGGTGTTGTTTTGACTTGAGTGTTGCAGGCAGTATGCAGGGACCTCACGAGAGGCGCCTCCTCAACAACAATGGATGCGACTAATACGCGGTGTTGTTTTGACTTGTGTGTTGCAGGCAGTATGCAGGGACCTCACGAGAGGCGCCTCCTCAACAACAATGGATGCGACTAATACGCGGTGTTGTTTTGACTTGTGTGTTGCAGGCAGTATGCAGGGACCTCACAACAACAATGGATGCGACTAATACGCGGTGTTGTTTTGACTTGTGTGTTGCAGGCAGTATGCAGGGACCTCATGAGAGGCGCCTCCTCAACAACAATGGATGCGACTAATACGCGGTCTTGTTTTGACTTGAGTGTTGCAGGCAGTATGCAGGGACCTCACGAGAGGCGCCTCCTCAACAACAATGGATGCGACTAATACGCGGTGTTGTTTTGACTTGTGTGTTGCAGGCAGTATGCAGGGACCTCACTAGAGGCGCCTTCTCAACAACAATGGATGCGACTAATACGCGGTGTTGTTTTGACTTGTGTGTTGCAGGCAGTATGCAGGGACCTCACTAGAGGCGCCTCCTCAACAACAATGGATGCGACTAATACGCGGTCTTGTTTTGACTTGTGTGTTGCAGGCAGTATGCAGGGACCTCACGAGAGGCGCCTCCTCAACTACCTTCTCGGGATTTACAACACACTCGAGCGGCCCGTTGCCAACGAGTCGGAGCCCCTCGAGGTGAAGTTCGGTCTCACCCTTCAACAGATTATTGACGTGGTGAGTGCACTTGACCTGCCGACTGCTTACACTTAATAGAATCACTCACGACATTATGTGGCGCAGTCATCAGAACACCACATTGTTTTACTCTTCAAGTTCAGTTCATCTTTCAAGTATTATCAGAATTCTGTAAATATGTAAAATTATTTAATGAGATATTGGGTTTTATGGATATCTTCCAGTGAAGTCAGGATGAAGGGATAAGCGATATGAAAAATATGTGACCAACGGGGACTCGAACCCGGGGGAAGGTGATACTTCCACAGATATTTTTATATCGTCATTTCTTCATTTAAAATTAGTTTCCTTTCTATTGAACATTTAGTAATGTTCATTATGGTATTCTTACCATCATTTAGAGCTCTCAATTCAAATGGATTTTGTTGGATGTCAAGTAATTTCCCCATGCTGATTGGAGCTGACCATCCTATTTCCAACTGTAAATGACTATCAAGGTAACTAACAGTGTATTCGCTTAATGACCGATTTCAGGATTGACTTGGTGGAATCTGCCTCGCAGATTGAACTACCTGGTATTACCTTACTGCCACACACGTAATGTGACCTGATTTTCAGAGTTAATCTCGTTAGAGCTAGACCCAACACATATCCGCTCCTGAGCTCATCAAGCTCTACGTTGGTTTAATTATCACTAACCCCAGCCTGGCCGAGGTGAGAACATTTTACCGAGCGACAAATCAAACTTTTATCTTTGCTGAAATGCGCTATTCTGGAATAATGAATCAAGTGTAGGGACCTGGACTTGGTCGATCTGGGGCAGTGAGTGAGGGAAAGTTGTTGGAGGTGAAAGGCGTGGAAACACTGCTAGTCTATCGAGCCGTACGTTGATGCTTCCCAGAATTCTCTCGGTTTTATACTTTGTTAGGAACAGTTGGTAATTGGTTTTATGTCAAAACGCATGCCGATTTTTACATGAATATTAAATTGGTACGACTAGCACTTAAAATTTTGTAACAAGAAGTCGTTAGTGGAAAATGACTTGAAATCATATTGAATAAAGAGCAGCTTATCGGGTATCGACTATCGGTAATGGCGAGAACTAATTCTGTCTTATAGTCTTCATCCTCGTCAAGCATCAGCTGTGACAATAGGAGCACTTATCTCACTTCGATGCTAAAAAACCGAGCCGAAATTCACAATTTCAAATCGTGCTCAATCTCTCGAGAGATTTAAATTTTGAGGCACGAAATTAACTACGTGCCGTATCGTAAACTGGGATAAAAGTTCGCGCCAACTTTGACCAAATGTATTATTTTTTTCTTCCCTTCTAGGACGAAAAAAATCAAATTCTGACTACAAACGCTTGGTTGAATTTGGTAAGTAATTGCTAAGATCGGCAATGAGGCGCTCAACATCTAAATGAAATGTATGTAAGACCAGGCCAATGAGAGAATTCAATATACAGAACGAATTCGTCAGTAAATGAAGGGTTGGCGATAGTTGAGATTTGTAATAATGCATTGGTTGAATTGGTTTCCAAGTGTTTACATTCAAGTCTGCCTTCCTCCGCGATAGAATTTCATTCCTCAATATTGTTCTCCATTGACCTGGTTCTTGGGTTAGTGTGACCTGGAACGCAGTCGCCATTGCTGTCCGCTCATTGGCTGAGGCATCAATACCGGGCTCAGCAGCTGTTTAGTGCATACCAAGTGGGGAACGAAAATCTCGCATCTCGGAACATCGAATTATCGTCTTGAAGCGAACGGATCCGATTAGCGATCGAGATGACGTATGATCGAGATGACAGGTTCACGTTGACCAATCCGTGTGGTGGACGTTCGTGATGCATGACGTCACTAACATACCATTGTTTCCCTTTTTGTTGTGTCTTACAATAGGACGAGAAGAATCAACTCCTAATAACAAATATTTGGCTTTCGTTGGTAAGTGTTAACTGCTCATACATTAAAAACACACACGGCAGAATGTCCATTTTAATTCATTGATATTATGTAATTCTTGAGTTACTTCTTTCACGTAGAAGTTGTTGAGAGTAATTCGTAATCGTAATATTTCTTTAATGTATACGTTATTTGAATTTGTATTACTACTGTTATTGTTCCTTCCTATGGCAATGCTGTTTCACTGCTACTTGTAATATGTCTTAACGTACTAACTGGTATTAAGTAGGTAATTTGCGAGCAGTCAACGAAGAAGTGTTTAAAAAATTGCATAGGAAGTCGCCTGCCATGCAGTCTCATTACTTCCCATTCATCCGCAGTTCATCTTGTAGTCAGAAACTAATGATGCTGTGCCCAAGGGTTCTTAACTCGAAGATACACATGGAAACATTAGACTGTAAAGGCGCCCCCCCCCCCCCCCCCCCCACATGCGCTACCATCAACTTGTGTCCACGATTCCAACCGGCGGGTGGAGGGAGGAGAAGGGATGTCATATTATTGATTTTCACTCTCTGCTCTCCTTTGCGCTTCTAACCATCTGAAAAGGATCAAAGCGGGGAGTCAGCCGCCAAGCTTTCAGATAGATTACCTTTATTCTCGCCCCTTGTTTACAATATTATATATTCTCATTTTAAAATCGTGACTTTTCATATGTCATATTGACGCGGCCATTGTTCTCAAATTCAAAATGTCACAAACTTGGTAAAGTTAATTTTCGATCTTCTATGCATTTTTTAAATGGAAAAGATAATAGCTAAGTAACCGGAAATCTAGCAGTAACGCAGCAAGAAAAAATTGCGAAATCATTTTCTTTCTATATTTGCAATAATTTTACATATGGTTTAGAAACTTTATTGAATATTATGCATAGTTCTACTTCCAGTAATGAATCGCTGGAATTGTCCCCGCTTATACCTAACAAGTATATTGTGATACCTCACAGAGGTTTCCTCCGCTGCTAAAATGACCAAGTACTGCGTTTCCGGTACTTATCTTTTCCATGGCTTTTCACATGACACTCCTTACGACTATAGTGAGGTAGTTTATAATTTCAGCTTCTTCATGTAATTTCTCGCTGCACGGTAACATTTTCCACCAGTAACTTGTTCAAGAGAATAATAATCTTGTGTCCGCATTGGCAAGTAGATCATCTTCATGACAATTATCTCAAATTCCATGTAATTTGAACTAGATTTGTGCATGGTTGAGTAATCGTTGACAGATTTCAAACAATGACACATGAACTTTCAATTCAAACAAATTTATCAACCATTTTGTTTCCAACACAATCAATAGTCTGTGGTTTAATCCCATATCTCGGAGCGAAACATATTGATGGATATGTGTAGCATGTTATTGCATTGCCAAGGTACCATTATACTTATTGATTCGTTGATTAGAGTTGTTTATCGACAGTAATTAATGATTAATCTCTTATTATCTGTTGTAGAAGTCAGAACCGCTGCCGTGTGTGTGCCATTATCTAAACCGCACTTTAACATACTTCGATATTAACTTACGTAAAAACACCAGCTGCTTAATAATATAAAACTCATCAGACAATATTAGAATTGTCCACAATTGAGATGGAATTATCAGCTACGATGGAGTGGCAAGAAATTACTGTTAAATTTGAGACAGAAGTTCATTAATAAGAAGAAATGATGACTAAAGAAAGCAAACTTTCAATTAGAATACAATTTTTGAACCAGTTTTAATCACTTTAAAATCAGTCCATGCTTTCAGTCTATATAGATACAAAAAATAACAACATTTTTTATAGTGCCTTAAAACTTCAAATTTAATTGATTCGTTGTTTTTATTTTTAAAAGCCGGTGACTGTGTGCCGATCCACACATAAATAAACTCAATCATTACTAAAACAAATAACTAAAAACACTAATAAATAACTGTCAATAACACTGGAAACTCTGATAACATTTTTAAAAGAGTTCTAACCAATCTTCTGATGAGCCATCTATGCATGTCCCCACTAGGCTTGTTCCTCTAGAATGCAGCAACTTGTCGCACGAAGGCCAACTCGCTTTCTGGATGTATTTACCAATAAGTAGTGATCGTCTGCTATATTACTTAGCTGTAGAATAGAGGCCAGTTGCAATATGATTCATCTCCTGATATTGAAGCTAAGAGCTGAATGTACACCAGAGGAATTAAAATAGTTTATTTGCATAGAAATAAGACAATACATGCATGCAACAAGATAGAGTTCAGAGCTAGGTTGCTCAGCCGACGTACAATGTTTCTTTGCCTCCGAATGGTTTCCTACAGCACATTGTTTTATCTGCAGGGATGAAAATATCCCACGTTAAATAAGTCACCGACAAAAAGCTTAAAGCACTAAAATTCCAATCAAGTGAATACTTAAATGTAGGTATACATTGTTGGTATAATAGCAAAAATAGCTTCCATGTAGACATGGAAATTATTGTCTTATGTTGCTATCAACAATTTATACATTTGAATGTTCACTTGATTGAACGTTGAAAAACACTTCCGGTCTCAACGTTGTGATTGCAAAGGTGAGTCTGGGAACTGCGTATTGCAAATGGCCTGTTGAACATATCAGAGTACAGTAATATCAGCTATATGTGTTGCGTTTTATGTTAGTGGGTAATATCTGTGTTCAGTGTTCTTCTCATCAAGTGTTTATTATACATTTATGTAAGTAACAAAACTGAGCCATTCAAATGTATTGTAAAATGTGCATCTCGTCAAACGTTAGTAGAAATGATCCAACAAAAGTCTCGAACTGTTTCGTGCTAAAGTCATATAAAACGTAAAAGACGTTACAAAATATTCAAAATGTTTGTCTGGAGTCTTAACAAGTAACGTAATTATTGATGGTGATTCTTGACTCATGTTGTTAACCTCTGTCTTCATCATTATCAACGACCTATTGTGATGTTCAAGTAAGAAGAGTTGACACGATAACATAAACAAAGAACTTTTACGTAACACAGGGGAATCCAGGAACGTCGTAAAGTTCGCCCCGAATTTCTTCTTGAGTATAAACTCACTAAACACAGTTTAAACCGTGTCCACGCTTTTTATGTCCTACCGACTTAATGAACATTGTCCATCATGCTCGTAGGTCTCTAGTGACACCTGTTTGTTGGCTCCTTGCAGGAATGGAATGACTACAACTTGCGATGGAATGACAGCGAATACGGCGGCGTCAAAGACTTGAGAATTACACCGAACAAGATATGGCGACCAGACATTCTGATGTACAACAGGTAAAACAGAGCATGGGCGTTGTGACTCGTTCAATGTCACCTTATTGGCAATTAGTGCGTAATTATTACTGCAAATGTTTAATGACAAAGTGTGAATCGAATGTTTTGCCAGCTATACAACAAATGTGCCAGATGTACACGGTATGAATAATCAAAATCACAAAAAACAATATTGTATCTTTTGAGAATGTATATTATAATTTTAACCAATTTTGAACTATCCCTATAAAATATTTGCATGGAGTATGTAAGTAATAAGTGTATTCATCCCTAAAATGAACAGTTAACATCCTATACCTTATTATTGACAAATCTCCTCAAATATTAAACTGTAAATCGTTGTAAATGTGTATGCATGCAAAATATTAAACTCTGCAAAGGGTAAAACTTTGATGTACTAAAATGAAGAACGAATCAAAGACACTTGCATGTTAGCCCGTTAATCAGCGCCCTCTAAACTCGCCAGTCAGAACTGCCCGACTAATTGAGAACAAGTAAAAGTTTGGTGGGAAGTACAATCACCAGTTAGCCGTTGTTGTGGACCACAGCTCTGTACGTCTTCCTCCCCATAGAGGTGTCCGCAGCCCTTGTCCTGGCAGCACGCGATCAACTTGTCAGAGAAGAGGGACACTAAATTACTCACCACTTGACGTGCACGTGAGTCCAGGATCCGGGTGGCACAGACACCTCTATCGGGCGGAGGAGTTCCTCAATTATAACCGTACCCTGTCCCGCAGACGCAAACTAATTAAAATAATTACTTTTTAAATAAAACGTTAAATCGGATGATTAATAATCAATCTGTATATCTATAATTAGTCATAAAATTTGTTGATACAAACTGATTAAAATGTAAACATAAAATAAAATAATTTAATTTCTACTCACTAGTAATTTCCAACTTGAATGAACCCTGTAAATCCTTCACAAGCCATCTCCTCCCAAACCGCTTCTTTAACACTACGATATTAAACTACCCAATAACAATCGAGAGTATAAAACCTTCGCTCCATTCTTAACATCCATTGCGCCATCCTCACCCAAGTTTGGAATAATTATCAGTGTAAAGTAAAATCACAAACTAAATCCTCTAATTAGTGTGCTTGAGCCTGTGATTTGCATTGTTGTGTTCTATATAAAAAGCATTTAATCGTCGAAAGTTAAAACTTTACATTAGAATTTTGTTATGCAAAACAGTCTTATTTACGACTCACAGCCAAGAAAATAGCTAAGAATTAGTCTTGACGTTATATTACACAAAGTGGAGGCATTTTAACTCTATCATATCGGCTCATCTAAAACAGTATAAAGTTAGAACAGCCGCGTTTGACGGCTACAATAAATCTTTCGAGTCAAAATGGCGCCGTCGCATATCGCCAATAAAACAACAGAAAGTTCTACGTGAAAAAAAAAGTTTCATACCACAATTGGATTGGTACCATTAATAATATGAATTAAACAAACTGTTCCAACGTTTTGTGCGCTAGTGCGGATGAGGGCTTCGACGGGACCTACCACACGAACGTTGTGGTAAGACATAACGGTAGCTGCTTGTACGTTCCACCGGGCATCTTCAAGAGCACATGCAAGATAGACATTACGTGGTTCCCCTTTGACGACCAACATTGCGACATGAAGTTTGGTAGCTGGACCTATGACGGCAACCAGGTAGCGTATACACGAAGTCTCTCATTAAACACAACAAACACACACGACCCTCCAGCTGGATGAATATCCATACATTTTGATTCAGAGTGCCACACATTCTACTTAAAATTCTCTCTAGTGCCATACATGCTACTTCGCTGATGGAATTCTTATACCTATGACTTGCATTCTAGAATATTAAGCTTACATTCTGTTTGAGTTTCTATTAAGTTTTACGTCACTTTAGACACAGGAGGCCCCCACAAAGTTTCTTTTCCCTCTTTTAACAATCTCAATGTGAAACTTTGCTTCAGTATTATACCTGCTTTCTCATGCACAGCATTAGTTTCACCTCCTCTGAATTGCTTAAAACTCTTATAATCTAATAATAATGAGACTAACTGACACCCACACGAACACTTTAATAATCCACGGAAATAATCGCTTCTGACGCATTCGATCTATCAGTGGGAACGACGTGCTGATTAAACCATTTTGCATGGAGCAACATCGCTCCGTGACGTCTTCTCCATTAGCTCTGTCTCGAACAACTCTTCTGTTCAACATCCGACTTCTTAGCCGACAAAAACAAATCAATTATTCTCGGGGATATTGTAGGGTGAGATTCAATCGAGTTGAAAGCGCGAAAGTTGATGAAGTAGTTGAGATGTCACCAAATCTTGTACATAAGCCAAAAACTGGCCATGAAAATGCAAAACCCTACTCGGCTGTATTTTCTCTTCTTTTCGGTAAAGTGCTTTGTGAAATCAATATTTCCTTCGCCGAGTAGGTGTGAGTGAGGCTCAGAAGACGAATCCGCAACAGAGCTGGTTTATGTTACAGTTGTTATTGGCAGAGCTGATGGAGAAGGCATCACTATATGGATATCCAAATCTTGGGCAGGACTGAGAACTAAGAAATCTTCGAGCAGCCATTGAATGCAGCACAATATATCGAAAATCAATACTCTTTCTATTCGCTTTAATAATTCACGTTTTGTGTAGAATCACAGTTGTTATTTCCGCATTTCCCTTCGCTCGCTTTCCCCAAGCGCAGTTGCTCGCCTTCCTTCAATCTGACGACAAAATGAAATCAAAAGAATTCTGTGAAAGGCTCAGAAGATTTTTCATCAATTTTATAGAACGTGTTAGCGCGAGAAGTTGGTGTAAAACCAGTCGTGACGGATAAGACATCCGTGAACATTGTTATCAGCTTGTGTAGCTGTCATTCATGGCATGAGTAGCTTCTCTAACGCATCTATTATCATTGTATCGATGAATATTGATGCTGTACAAGACGAGATTGAACGTCGGGAGCAACTAAATGTCACTCACACCCACTGTCGGGTCGATAACCCATTAGATGATTGTGCGGATGATTTCAGATGCACGTTATGCTGATGAGCGGTGTTTGCATGGCATGTATCGCAGACACAAAACACTCGTGAACCTATTCATTAATCACCAGTTATTACTTATAGTTGGATCTTGTCCTCAATTCGGAGGAAGGCGGAGATCTTTCTGACTTCATAACTAATGGCGAGTGGTACCTGATCGGTAAGTGAACAATTTTCATACAGAATTTCACAATCTCGAATTAATACCCTCTATTTTTCGTTGTATCCAGATGCATTGTGCAATTGTTGACGCTAAGAAAATGGCAATGGAAAAATATTCACAGCTGTAGGACAAAAGTGTTGAATTTCTTCACCATTTTGTGTTTTCGCTTTAGACTCTCTTTTGCGAGCTTTCTCTTAAACTGTTTGAATTATGAATTTACTCGGCCAGAAGCTGGACCTAAATTATGCACTCCTTTACGCATTAGAAAGGCGACGCTAAAAAGAAAATCGAATTTTCCTCTTTTTAACATTTTTCAGAAAGCTCCTTTCCAAGTAGAGTCTGACTATGTACTAATCAAACTAACCGTGGAGACTCAACAATTCATGATTGTCGTTATTCTTACGGAAAATGCGACGCCACATCACGATGGAATTAAGTAGAGGGCACTTGGATGCTCTCATCATTTAGCCAAAGAGCCTTCCTTCATTTCATAAATTATACTCTTACCGGATCTATAAGTTCACCGTCGCCGCCTTTTTCAGAGAAAATGTCAAAATGAAATAATTGACCTTGACTGTGTCGTGACGTAGTGTTGGTGTGTTGCTAGGTATGCCGGGCAAGAAGAACACAATCGTCTACCAGTGTTGTCCAGAGCCCTATGTTGACGTGACGTTCACAATACAGATCCGACGGAGGACACTCTACTACTTCTTCAACTTGATAGTTCCTTGTGTTCTTATATCATCGATGGCGCTTCTAGGATTCACACTGCCACCCGATTCGGGTGAAAAACTAACACTAGGTAAAGTAAACGTCATCAAAACCGTCATAATTACTAAAACAGGTTGCTTTTCAGATATCCACAGGACTATTTTATCAAACCAGTCACGAACGTTACTTTTTATGAGAAGCTTATTGCTTCTTTAGAATGATTGGTGGGTTTTCTAATCCCAAGTTGGTTTCTTCACGTGAGAAATTGAGCTCCTGGTTTTGATGGAAAACCAGCAATTTATATTACAGCCGTTCTCAACCAAGTGCAGCTTCGAGAGACTAAAACCTAATGATTCCTATTTAACCTCTTCAAACTTGACACGTCCAATCCTCCTCCATAGCAATATGCTCACACTACAGTCGATACGCCTTCTTTCAAGACTTTGTACACAAATCATTCAGAAGATTGCTTGTTATATATCGTACACCTCAGATGGCACGAACAATATTAGCTCACAAATACAACACCAAACTTCTTATATATCAAGCCATGATATGACATGAAATCTTATTTGCCCCATATTTCACAACTAACTTAACTTGAAATAACTTCTAGATTCCAGTGACCTAGGTCCTGTAGAATTCTTACCTCTTAGCGTAGAAAGTAGAAAATCAATCATATAGAATCGTCATCGTATATTCATCATTATCATCATCATCATCATCATCATCATCATCATCATCATCATCATCATCATCATCATCATCATCATCATCATCATCATCATCATCTCTCGTCATGTACGATGTAGCATCTCGAAATTCCGCTGAGGTATCGTGACAAATTCCGTAATCGATATTGAAATCTCACTAAACGTTACCAATGCAATGCAACGTGTTGCTTCCAGGGGTGACCATACTTCTTTCACTAACAGTATTTCTGAATCTTGTCGCCGAAAAGATGCCTGCAACGTCGGATGCTGTACCCCTGATAGGTAGGCTGGCAGAACGGCGGGCAGGGGATGATTTGATACTTGGAATGGCGGGAGAAAGCGAGTCCTGTTATCAGACGGCGACAGGAAACATCAAGCGTCTTCCTCAGAGCATTACTTTTACTACCTGACTAATTTGCTTCGTATATTACACTGAAATACGTTCTCTTCGCATTACTCCGCTGGAGGTAGGAGCATAAAAGTCTGCAAACACTCGAGTAAAAGCTATAACTTTATTGAACTCTCATGTTAGGTAATTTAATTTCCACGCGTTCCACACGTGGGACTTCGAGCTTCTTTCCGCCGCCGTCGTAGAGTGCGAACTAATTACCGAACAACAACGGAGTCCTCGGAGGTTCCCGAATCGATCGTACCATCGACTGCCAGCGCGGATAGGAACATTCCTACTGATTCTAGTCTGACTTCCGAAATTCTCGTTATGTTGCTGTCACACAATACTAAATAGATAAACCCATTCAAATGATGTCATCTGAAATTACAATGCTTCGTACACCATTCATCCCTCTGTCCCATTATCACACACTCCCATCTCTCCCGCTCTCTCTTCCCTGTGTGTTAGAGCAAGGCAGAGTGTTTTGCGTGTGCCTGCGTTTGGCTGCTCTGTACGGGCGAGATTGCTGATAATGTGTCAGCAGTGTGTGATCAATGGGCTAGATTTATAGCGGGCATCACTGTGATGCGCATGCTCATTGGCAGCCATTGTTTGCCTGGAAACGTTCTGATTCTTGCAACCTAATTATTATTCGTCACATTCGGTGAAAACAGGAATATTAAAAAATGCAAACAAACTGATTACTATACAAAATGTTCGATTTAATTAAATGATTAAATAGTTTAAATACATAAAAAGTATAATTTGAAATTATACTTTCGGTGGAGGAGCCTAGTTCTATCCAATCAGACCTGGCACCTCCACATTGGTTTCTGATAGTTTCATATAAAATAACTTTGGATTCATATGAAAGTTGACTTCGAATCATGACGTTTCCAGGCATGTTCATGACATGACAGTGTTTTAGATACTCTAGCCCCCGAATGTCAAAGGTGTGGTCTCAGCTATCTCTTGCCTATAGAGCACTGTTTGTGAGCAGCATGTTTAGCAAAACATTGTCACATGCGAATAACAAATATCACATTAGTCTCATACATCTCTCACTGTCGACCATTTTCCCAACGCATATTTTAACCATCAAAACTACACGAATTTGATTACTCCCCTAATTCGATTAAAATGTCGACATTTCAACATAAATTGGTAATGACCGTGTATCAACAAAACTGAATATTGTGTGACTTGCTTTAGTTTGGTGTTTGTAGTTGACGAGGAAATAGAGTTTGTGTGTCAGCCCGAGCTGATCCAGCGATGTGGCTCGATCAGCTCTGGCGAAGAATGTGTCACTGTTGGCTGCGAGCTGCCTGTTTGTGTTACTTAGCCGATATGGCGATGCATCGCTTTGGGCGACACATCGAGATATCGAAATCTCTGGCGCAATACTCGCTTATCGAATCGCATTAGCAACTGAATTGCTAGCTAGATGAAGCGGCAGGTAGACGAGACACGTGACTTTGCGATCGTTTGCGCCGGAGGTTCTGCAACACACGCACGCGTTGTCGGCGACGAAGATAAACTTTTGGTTGCTTTTGTTGCAGGCGTGACGATCCTGCTCTCACTGACCGTGTTTCTCAACCTTGTGGCTGAGACGCTTCCACAAGTGTCTGATGCCATCCCTCTGTTAGGTAGAGAAGCAGTTTGCTGTGGCATTTGACAGTGGTTGCATTCATGATACTTGGATAGATGGAGGGGGGCGATGTCAAATCATTCAAAATAGAAATACACCTCTTTGACGGCCCACAACCGTTCTTTATTAGTTTCGATTTGTTTTATTACTTTATTTGGCGTCTCCTTTAAGCATAGACAGAGATACTAATTTAGTTCGCTGTTTGATTGTTATTTGTTTTTATTATTTCGCTTGTTTGTAGAACATTGGTCCCTAAATGTGTTATGTTTGGCCGCTGCGTTTAAGCTTCATTCGTCAGAAGAAAGTGGGTTTCCAAATAACTTAATTTTCCTAATTGTCGTGGTTGAAGACACGGCGTGTCACGCGTTGCTATGGAAACAACTCTGATTCCCACTCGACCGGTGAATGAGGTTTAGTATGTTGTTTTTATTTTGTTCCAGGTGTCACAATCCTGCTGGCCCTGACCGTTTTCTCCCTTCTGGTCGCTCAAGTGTTGCCCCAGGTTTCTGACGCCGTGCCCCTTATAGGTAGATCGGGATTCCAACAACATTTCCACTCACTAAATAAATCATATATTAACTAACTGCATGAAGAATCGATTATAAATAAAGATGAATTAACTTAACGAAAGTTCTGACATTAAGGTCGAAGAGTCTACATGTAGATCAACCCGCGAAAATTCTCAGTGCGTAAAAATGCGTGCAAGAAATTACATTAAAACTAAATCATCAACTCAATATGTTGTCTATAATTCATCAAATCGGGTATCAAAGTAGTACGATACGACCTTAATGCCGACAATTACTTAATAATAAATAACTCAATATAATAATAAATGAATTTACACGCAACAAGTGATCACATTTTGCTCACTTTGGCTTAAACAAGTAGCATGGTGCATCCACCACTTTTACATTACTTTTTGTTAACTCTATAAAATTCTGTCACTGTTGCTTGACACATGCACTTATTTCCAGAAAGAAAAGTGTATTTGCAATATGCATAGAATAAGTGTGAAAAATGTTTTGCTTTGTGAACTTTTCAATTTCTCGGAGTCGCTCTACATTTACTCGGTAACAAGACGCGAACTTTTTCCAGGCGATATTCAGCCACTGTTATCGCGAGCAATAAGAGATTGACAGATGCAACATTTGGCTTCTACTCCTCCGTCATTGCATGCGGCTCCTCTTTACTCCCAACTGCTTTGGTCGTATGATAGCTAGAGCTCTGATTGGCCAGCTCGACATACAGCGCATATCTATAAAACGATTAATAATAACACTAAAACAAAGCTTCGTAAGGCAAGCGGCAGTGTGGTGAGTGAATCGCATTGACTAGACATTCATCACCCAAACTGTCAATTGTTGAGCGAAGTGGTGATACTGTCAATTGATACAACTAACTGGTGTCTAAGTATTCGATGTTAACATCCCTTGATCGTTATCCCCGAATAATTCTCCTTAACCCTTACCAACCCCGCTGTAATAACTTACGTCATTTTCTGTTCTCCTCTAGACCCTGATCCCACAAAGATGAAACTATTTTCCGACCTCGAAAGTTTTTCTTTGAGATTTGAATGTCCTTTTCCAGGCCTTCTAGGTCTACCACTGTGATGTGTAAGAATGCGTACACAGCGACATGACGACGACTCACTCATTCTCTTAGTTTCAGATTAGGCTCGAAGTAAGATCGTGAGTTTCGATGCCCCCTTCACTTCCAAGTATCAACGGTCCAACTCTGTCCCGTTCACATATCATTAATTACTTATTATTCATTATTCGTTATGGAGTCTTTCGTGTTCTTTAGTTCGGATTTGGTTTTAGTTGCTGATGTGTTTTTGTTCATTTTCATTGTGATATATGATTTTATTTGTTTTGTTACAGTTATTGTTGCAAAAAGTACGTATTTGGTTTTCACAAGAATTATTATCACATTTGTTGAAACGAGCTGCTAAATTAATTTCCATTGAGATAAAAAATCATAGAGCAATGTTTGTCAGCCAGCATTTCGGCTAAATGTGTAAACCTGTGAAATCCATCTACAAACCTTGTCGGCTGTGTACAATCTGCAACAATGACGAGATTAATATCGACAAATCGAGTGTCGGTTGAGCTTTCGGTTTCTGTTTGTTTCTGTATTGAAATGCTCGGTTGTGTGCGTGATCGTTACCTCCTCGTAAACGACTGTCATCTGCATAACTAATCGCCTCTAATTCAAATTATTTCCTCATTAAACTAATAAACCACCTGTCTTAAAGAGGTAGCTAGATCTGTTCCTAAAATGTCTTCTTACGTATGAATTCAGGCGCGCCAACCCACAAAACGGCAGCCTGCCTTATTAATCACCAACTCATTAAACCTGGAGGACCTTGGTAAGAGCCTGAAGGTAAACTAAAATGACAACGTTTAAAAAACTAACCCACTACCCACCCACCAACACAACCAATCAAAGCGCAACTTATGATTATTTTCTGTAGGCCTAATATTTCTCTACAACACTACATAATTCGTATAAATATCAATTCCTTTCTCCTGCTGACTTGTCTATAAACAGGGTGCGAAAAAAGATGAGATGTACTCATTTGTATGTAGAATTAAGCAAAGTTAAAATCATGATTTTAATTATACTTTGAAGACAAAGAATCGAGCTATAATGTTGACGTCATTTGATGAGATCTTCAAAATTTTATAAGTGAAAAGTCTATGTGTGAAATTGTCTAATGCTCTCTTGATCTCAGTTAAAATGCATTTTTAAACGTGGTTTTGAACTTTGATAAATTGACATATTTAATTTATTAATCGAATCTAAAAAATTTACAATTGGAAAAAAATACTTTATGTGAAGTACTTACATTATGTTAATGTACATAGTAAAACAACTATTAAATTCAATAATTAGGGGACGGATAATAAAAATAATCATTCCAAAATCATTCTTCATTTTGTGACAGCCTATACAGTTGGCTCTTTGACTTGAAAATGAGAACGAAAACATGTTTTAAGTAATTACTAATTAGCATTCCACATTCCTTTGAGAAATGTCTCGTTTTTTCGATCCACTCAGTACATCTCTCATTTGGAATGAGTAATTGCATCTCTTAAGCATATTTTCTTTACGTGAGATTAAAATTTGTGTTGAGAGTCTATCGAGAGTAGAGTAGATACCTGAGACCACAGAAAGCCATTATTTCTACTGTCATTTGCCTGATTTCTTTCTTCTTCTGCTTCTCTCCAGCTCTGGACCTTAAACCTCACGCTTGAATCACTGACTCATTGTCATTGCTAACAACAGTCGCTTTGACATAAAGATATACTAAACACAATTATTAACATCCAAATAAACCCATATATCAATTTGAGGATCAATTTAAAATATTTTCTAGTTTACCAGCCCTCATAGAGCCTTATAAATATTCATCCAGATGATAATCTTGAATTTCAGTTGTAAAGTCCCACATTTTCTCCCCCAATCTAATCTTCTATTTGCTCGAATAAAAATGTATTTGGTTTCACACCAAATATCGTCTCAAAACAATAAACGTAATTTCTTGAGGAGGCTACGATTTGTAGTCCTAGACATTTGCGGCGATTTACTTTTGCTGTTTGCCTGAATCATATTTTATATACTCAACTAACAAGAACGTGATTTTTTGGTGTTTAATATTATTATTTTGACAGTAATTTTCTATTATTGTATGTAGTTTGTTATAGTTGAATTTTTACTTAATGTTTTTTTAAATGAGTTTGCCACTGCCTGAACTTAATTGCAGTATCATGCTTATAGTGAAATCTTTTTAATGTATTCACAAAACATGCAAATTACTGAACATCCCTTTGCTTGTAGACAATATCTAAAAATAACATTTTCTAGACCTATGAGATATTTCAATTAATAACTGGCAACTCAATATCTGTATGAACGATGCCATGGTAGTGATATCTAATCCACTCTTGCTGGCAACTTGCAGGGACTTACTTCAACTGTATCATGTTTATGGTCGCGTCTTCTGTGGTCCTCACTGTCGTGGTACTCAACTACCACCACAGGACCGCTGACATCCACGAGATGCCGCAGTGGGTGAGTCACTCGCCACTTCTCATACCTCATGGAGATGATCGAAAAGACATTTGAATTTGATCTTGTCGATCGTCGTATTTCTGGACGACAAGAACTAAAATATCCAGTGGTTTTCACCCCCCCCCCCCCCCCCATTAAAGAATTACTGCTACGACTAAGAAAATATAATAAAATCAATCAAATCAGTCATATTTATGTTTTGTGCAACTTCCTTTACGTGCATAACAACATTTGCATTCACTCTACTAACATAACTGTTTTCTTGATTATTTAATATAATTGCCCAGATAAGCCTTTGTGGCTTTGCAGAAATGTGGGTATGTAAAATATGTGTAATTGTGGGAGTAAATAAAAAATAAATAAAAAAGCAGAATCCATGATTTTTGACAATCATATTCTAAAGCAGCGGCTCTCGAAGCATATCTATGATCCTATGAAATAAGTGTAGAAAATATATGAGTAAAATAATTGATTAAAATATTACAGATAAGCCATCATTAATTTAAGCGAATATCACCCTCTCCCCATGCAATACATTCATGCAATATCCTGAGGAGAAGGGAACATTTCTGACTATACTTTCAGCATATTTAAACAAATCTTCAGTAATGTATGGTTTTCGCGATGAAATTATTGATATTTAGGGAGTTGAATAATGATGTAAATAAAGAGATATATTTGCACATTCGTTACAGATCAAGACCGTATTCCTGCAATGGTTGCCTTGGATACTGGGCATGGGCAGACCCGGGAAGAAGATCACGCGTAAGACAATACTGATGAGTAATCGAATGAAGGAATTAGAACTGAAGGAGCGCTCGTCGAAGAGCCTCCTCGCCAACGTGCTCGACATCGACGACGACTTCCGACACAGCATGACGGGCAACAGCACGACGACGTCCACGCAGGGATACCTGAGACAGGCGGCGGCGACGCTCGACGACGCCGCCTGCACGCCGGCGCAACGGGAGCTGCAGAACATCCTCCGCGAGCTGATGTTCATCACGGGGCGGATGAGGAAGGCGGACGAGGAGGCCGAGTTGATAAGTGACTGGAAGTTTGCTGCGATGGTGGTCGACAGGTTCTGTCTGATTGTGTTCACAATGTTCACCGTAATAGCCACTGTGGCTGTTCTCTTGTCGGCGCCGCACATCATTGTTCAGTAGTCTTCTGCTGTCGCGAGCAACAGGTGAGCAACGCTCTTTCTCTTGCCTTCATATAGTCCTCTTTCACGATCATAAAACAATAACAGATACATTGGAAAGCCGTTTGGTGTCAAGTATAGACACATACATTTGAGATTTAAAAACTGATTGCTCTTTCTGAGTCTAGTTCCAGTACGTACTCATCACTTTGGAAAAGTTTTCTAAACAAAATGTAATTTTTCCCTTTTTTATTTGTCCATCGAGTATTCGTTGTGTCAGTAAAAATGACAGAATGTTACTTGACGTCAACCTGGACGATATAGAGCTACTTCTAACTGTTTCAAGCATTTTTCAGCAGTGTTGACGTGAGCTATAGGACGTCGAGAGTGCAGTCCGAGGGCAGACGTCACGGACATCGTGTACATGTGGGAGGCGTTGATGAGTGATGGCGCGTGTTACAGGAGGCCGCGGCTTGTCGTCAGAGGGTCGGCGTCACGGACACCGTGTACATGTGGGAGGCGTTGATGAGTGATGGCGCGTGTTACAGGAGGCCGCGGCTTGTCGTCAGAGGGTCGGCGTCACGGACACCGTGTACATGTGGGAGGCGTTGATGAGTGATGGCGCGTGTTACAGGAGACCGCGGCTTGTCGTCAGAGGGTCGGCGTCACGGCTGGACCGCGATGAACGTCCGTCTCACGACTCTCCTCGGTCGCAACACGTCGCCAAGCCACAGTCTCATATCAACTAGATGTCAAATTAGTCGTCATCGGGGGACCGAATTTGAGTCAGCTCCTGATACCGATCGGACATTGTTTAGTGAAGTGACATTTTTGAGAATTGGCTCACACAAAATCGTGAAAAAACTTTTGTGGAAGCTGTTTATATTAGTAACTAATCATTATATGAGGGGTGAAAGTTTGTGATGGATTTTTGAAAACCAGAACGGTATTGGATTGAATCGGACTAACGAGGCTCACATGCGCACTAGAGACCAACTGTGACTGAGTTAGATGTGTTTGCATCCAATAAGGTTCCGATTAGCAAGAGGTAATAATTGAACACAGATTTTCACGCCTGCGCTGTTCTTCGTCCGGCTGGACATTTGGACTGTTACAATAATCATCTCATCATGTTTCATTCTGTTCGAAGTGGGCGGTCGTTTTCTGTGATATCGCAAACACACAGACGTTAAACAGGGAAAACGGGCGGCGGTCATTTGTTTGGGTAATATTTATAGCCCCCGATGCTAAGTATAGCAGTGTGAATGAGAATTTCGTACTTATGGAATTGAACCAATAAAGAACGCCACAATGTGGTGCGAATAAAATAACCTTCAAGTGCTCAAATTGTGGGCTGAATTGGACATGTGACGGAAACTGTTAGGTCATTCTTTCAAAGGTTCGATCGATTAGGTCAGCAGAGAACATTTCTATAGATTGGAAGTTTTTAGATTATGTCAGAATTTCAACAATGCTTCCAACAATATTATTATCATGGCTCAATTAATAGAAGACCGTTAATCAAGAGGTTCCAGAATTTTCTCAACAGATCACCTCGAATAGTTTTCACATGAAGTGATGGACGCAAATCATGCAAAAAAATTCCCATAAAAGTCGATTTGTTTGTGAAAAGTTTTTGATATTTATGTAAGATAAAACTGATATCTCCGTATTTAGATTTAGATTGCATGAAGTATTCACCGTCGAAACATTCTTTAATGCAAACGATACCCAAACATACAACAGAATTTATATATACCTACCTAATATACTGTCGAAATCATACAAGCTATAATAATATTATTGACTAATTGTATTGTTCATACTATTTTCAATTACTGTCCTAATTTGACTATGATACTATTATATTCTAGAGATCCCTAAAGCGTCGCCGAACCTCACTGTTCTCATTCCGTTAACCAGCTCTAGTTAGAAGAAATCATTATTGTAAGAATTATTACAACACGTTGATTGTTATTATGTATGTTATTGTCAGTAAGCATTTTAAATCGGATCAAAAGATATGGGAGATATTGTGTGATCAGGTTCTTTTTGCACAAAACAATGAATAAGATTTACGGCTTGCCGTCGTTATGATATAATAGTCTATATATATATATATATACTACTAAAATGTGTATCAACCATAACCAATCCCATATGTCATTGTTTGTATATCTATAACGAATCAAATAGAAACACGAAAAAACTGTTGCAAATTAAATTCATACCTCGTTAGACGGTTTGTTGAGTGAAGCCGCCGCTTGTTCGACACCTCGTTCTGGCAATTGTTCTGATATTGACTGACTAGAACGCGTTTCATAAAGTATAAATATTATTAGGTAAATGACCGCAATTATAATCCTATAAGAGATTTCTCTGTGTCCAGTTCGAGTTGGCGAGCAGGCGGAAGCTCGCTCTCGCTCCTCACAACATAATAAACACAAATTATAAAATTAAGTTATAAATCATCGAGCCTTCATCATCTGTACTCGCAGTTTTGTCGAGTATTTTCTACGTACGCCTATATTAGGAAAAAACGCTCACCATAAACAATTGAATAAATTCACAGTTTAAAATAATGCCTACATCTTTTATTTTCTCTAAATCCAAAGATAACCCTGTCTTCTATTTAAGAAAACAATAACTACAACTTCTAAAATATCCTGATAACCTCAATTCATAACCATCAAGTTAAATTTCCGAACCTGTCCCTTCCTAACTATGGCATATTTAGCTACGTAGTACCTACTCCTTCTATTCCGTAGCCTGATGTTTATTTTCAGCATTAAAGTAAGTATGATCATAGATTGTATGATTTGGTGAAATTTGATCGCTTGAAATGATGCCAGAGGTAAAATAAGGATTACGAGTTTTCAACATTTGATGAAGAGATCATTTTATTAACTGGGAGCTTGATCAAATAATTTTTCTTCAGTGACAATTAGATTGCAACCAGATCAGAGAAACCAACAAAATCGAACGCTGTAGATTGAAAAGATTATTTTTACAACTAGTAGACTAACTCAATGAGGGTGTTTTTGAACTGGATAAAGGTCTAAACAAATGCGTAAAATACCTGATTCTTGGCTGCCAACTAGACTGCACATCCTGTTTACGCCTGACTGGGCAAGAACGATGACCTCACAAGAACTCACTAATCCGACACTGTGATCAACAATGTCATACAAATATGTCAGTCGAAGCATTATTTAGATCATCATAACATTTGACCCCGCCCATCGCATGCGTGGAAAGTAACGGCAAGTATCACAACATAATATAAAAGAATCAAAAACTATTTTGCTTCTGGATTAACGGTTGGCTACATCGCATAAATTGTATAGATTCGCATATGCACGTAGCACCCTGCTAATGAATCCCGCCGCTTTGGCATATTTTTATTAGTGGTCAAAAGAAAATAAAGACATTGTCATTATCACAGGGTGAAGGAAACTCGGTAGGTACACTTAAACCAATAAAAATTGGTACTCGAAAAGAAAAGAATTGGTTGCTGGTAAGGTTCCTTGACAATCAATCCTTGTTATTATCAATGAAATAAGAGCTCACCTACTAGAGGTAGATGATGCGTTAACACAGCCTTCATGGGATGATGCCATTAAACCTAAATAGGTACATTTTCTTTTCGAGTACCGATTTTTATTGGTTTGAGTGTACTTCTCAAATATTTACTTCATTTCATAAGTCTTGAAAAGCATGTTAGAATTACAAGTTTATCATTATGTACGCATTAACGATACGCTATCATTAGATACCCATTAACGATACGCTATCATTAGATACGCATTAACGTAATTTCCTTCACTTCGCTAGAGTTGATTGAAAAGGATTGATCATTGCGTATCAGCACAATATTCTATACAAATTAACTTCTATTATAGCGGAAGATGTTAAAAATGGAGCCAGAGTGACTACATTCTTCGTAATAAGTGGAATGTAGGTTAGCCCGACATAGACGAGTTTCAGTAGAATGTGGGCTAGCCCGGCACAATGAAATGAGTTTCAGTAGTATGTAAGTTAGTCCGACATAAGGAAACGATGTAAGTAGAGTAACCATAGAACTAATGAAACCGTGAGATATTGCAGTCAGAAGAACGATTTCAGTAGAATGGTAGGACACTTTTGCTCAAATCACATTAGTGGAATTTGTAGGAAATCCTTCAAGGTTGCAGCTTTGATTACAAACTATGTGTGCCAAAGATTGCTGTAATAATAGAACTAGGAAAACGCTCAGTGTAACGCGTTGATGAGCGAGCACAGAACATGCAACATCCCCATAGTAACGATGCACGACACGGCACAAGACGATTTTCTCTGCAATTTTTCAATCTCCATAATACTCTGGATGAATAACTGATCCATTGTGTCGTGAAGTCTTACCTACATACCTTCTCCAGAAATCTCTTCTGACATCCCATACTAAACTCGTAAAATAACAATTAATACTTGACTGATTGGTAGAGCCAAGATTATATGGTTTTATCACTTTTAATCACGAAATTTTGCTTTAAAATCCAACATTTTGTAAAATTTCTATTTTGTGATTTTATTTTATCTGTGTTGATTAACATAAAACTAAGAGAAATTATATCTTAAAACCATCAAAACACAAAATTGTCAATATTTAAAACGAAATTTAGGCAATTTTAAAACCATATAATCTTGGCTCATACTGATTGGGCGTACAATATGTGAAATTTAATATTAAGTTGGTCTTGATCACCATGCAAAATTTGAACTTAAAGGTGGGCTATCACGGTTGAGCTCCATTTTTTTATTATTCAAAAAACATGATCACATTAGGCATGCAATCACAGCGGCGAAAACTAGAGCTCTGTAGGATATTCCTAAACGAAGTTATAGCCCAGCGAAGACGGATAGGGGGTGGGAAACGCGTCATTCACACCCAACTCAGCCTCAAAAGCCTGCAAAGGTTGGGTGGGACCTACGTCACAACAACCAGGTTTTTCAAACTTCGCGGGGCTCTAGCGCCTGAACCAAACATCGCATCGCGTTCGCGTTTTCGACATTCTTCTTCTGGTTACAACATGTACAACATTTTCGACTTGTTGACCATGACAGCCCACCTTTAAGGTAGCACAACTGAAATCTCATATCTTCCAAATAAGCCTATTTTTGGCAGAGGTATCAATAATCACTATTTACACGATATTGTGAAATATGAAGAACTTTTCGTGTCTAGATTTTGAGATATTGTAGTTATAAATTCCTATTTTTAACATGTAGTCTTATGGGGGCCATTAAAATCATGACGATTTCCATGCTATTTTTGAGTTTTTAATTTTACTGAGGTTCAACGTTTTTTCAAAAAACTGATTTCTAGATAGATAGTTGGACATTCTATTAGGAAAAAAATTGAAAACAATACCAACGTGTGCTATTTTAAAAGTTATCAACCAAAAACTAAATGATTTCCCTATACCTCCTGTGTTACAGTTTTGTTCATTCTCGGAAAGCAATAAATTGAAACCTCGCTATACGACAGGGGTTGCAAGTTAAGGGGGAGCAATCGATCGACATATACAAAATAAAAAAATTCTTGAAATTACAAGTTCAAAAAACGTTTTCCTACATTTCAACTATATTTAAGTACAACAGACTCATTTAATGTTCTGTAGTTTGCAACTCCAGTCCAACAATGAGTTTTCAATTTTATGTTATCAGAGGATAAACAAAACTTTAACATGGGAGGTATAGGAAAATCATTTCGTATTTGGTATATAACTTTTAAAATAGCACACGTTGGTATTGTTTTCAATTTTTTTCCTGCTAGTATGTCCATATGTCTACCATAAAAAAAGTTTTTTGCTCAAATCTATCGAGACAAAAATAATAGATCTTCATTTTAGCCTTAAAATGACGCGATTTTCTTTTTCCGCCATAAGATAACATGGGGGAGATAAATCAATTTATCTCAGAAACTGGACACGAGAAGTGTTTCATTTTTTCATGAATTGTGTATTGCATGATTATCAATAAGTCACCAAAATTTCAAGTAAATCGGAAACATTGAGGTTATGGTGGTTCTACCTTAAATGACATTTTATGATTCATTTATACTTAAATATAGTTGAAATGTAGGAAAACGTTTTCTGAACTTGTAATTTCAAGATTTTATTTTTTTTGTATATGTATAATGAATGTATAATGATAATCGACCAATCAGAAGACATTATTTAAACTAAACCAATTAGAGGATTTGGCCTTCGTACTGCATCCGATTTTATGCGCTAGCTTAAAAATGCTTTCATTTTACTGTACATTGTGGATAACTTGGCTGCTCTACAGGCCTTGCCTTGGAACAGAAGCTTAAAGAAGGCAGGGATGACAATTTAGTATACATTTTTCAAGATTATGGAATAAAATGACCTTAAAATGACAAAACTTTTGAAAATAACGACAGATTAGACTGAAAATTGGCAAAAATACCTAAAATGTTGGTACCAATGACCACGCGAAGTTTTAAGTTGATCGGTCAATCTGTTCTAGTTTAAATGTCAAAAATCACATGAAAAATGGTTTTAAATTTAAACCAATAGGAGGATTTGGCTAAAATTTTTTATGATTGGGT